>JBBPBX010089334.1:0-14322 GCA_038048925.1 Garcialebias charrua
CATTGTGTACGTATCATTAATGGGATTGTCTTGTATTGTGTTTCTTTTGTAAAAAAAATGAACAAATTTAATAAACATAAACATTTAAAAGCGCCTTTCAGGACACCCAAGGAGAACATTTCACAGCAAGAAAAATATCATACAAACAACAAACACAGTTAAAACATCAGCTGTAACAAATTAAAATGTAAAATAAATGAATATAAAATACGTTTAGTAAAATTACTGATAAGCAAGTTTTGAAACCAATCTCCCTCCCAACAAAGCACTTGGAAACATTTATTAATCATTTACAGATTTATTAATTAAATGTTTAAACAACAGCAATTGAATGCGATGGTCCGTCTGTGTTCAGCATACTCATTACATTTTCCCCGTCAATGCGACCGAAACAAAATTCGGGAAGTGTTCCATTTTCATTCCTGCTACACTGTTCATTAGAGCTGCGCAGAGCTACGCAGTTTACCTAAATACTCTTCTTCTCACTTCCACTCAAGACGTACATACGGGGGAATGTACGCTGTCGCCCCCTGGCGTCCCAGATTTTGACAAGTCGCAGGAATTGGTGTAACACCGGCTCGTCAGCTGTTAGAGCAAGGTTGAGCTTCGCGGGCAACTGGGAACCAGCTGGCGGGCAACCGGTCGCCCGCGAGCGACTGGTTGGGCACACTTGATGTACAGTATATCAAACTTAAGAGCCCTGGAGACCTGGCATTGTACGTTTTTTTAAAGTTATGTAATAAAGTGCAAGTGGCAATCAACATTCTGTCACTGTTTTCCTGTTAAATATGGATTGGCGGCCGCGGGAACGCGCACGGGACGCATCGCTGTTGCAGTTCTTTGAAATATAACAAGCTTAACCATTGTTTGCTCGAGATGTAGATTTTGTTGAAAAAGACGCAAACGGACGAGCCGTAATCGATCTTTGGCTGGCAGGCTGACATGAAGCTTTTTTGAACATTAAAGGAAATGTTAGACACACCTTTGCTACAATCTAGAGCAAAAGACTGTTAGAATATGATCTCATCTTAACTTGTCTTTGAGTTATTTTGTGTTATGTGTTCATGTTTTTCCTAATTCACTTTGAAATGTACCGGTACATATGCAATTTCTGTATCCAGTCACTTTTTGTTTATGTTGTACTGCTGTTGTCCACTGGGGGCAGTGAGAGCGAGTCCTCCCGTGCACGCTCTTGCGGCCGCAAATTGATTTTTGGCACGACACCGGTCCTGAGCACCAGTGTTGCCAGATTGGGCGGTTTACCGCCATTTGGGCTGTTTTCATGCTCTACTTTGCGGCTAAAAATAGCTCTGGGCGGGTGGGGATAATTTGGGCTGATTTGGAGTCAGATCGGTGGTTTTTGAGTTAAACTATTAAACACATTTCAAACAATCATTCATCATTATTTCATAGCAAAGCTCCTCTGACCTTTATCCATCACTGATTGGCTATCATAGATCACAACAGAGAACTGATGAGGCAGTTTAGTGGACACCTCGTTGAGTGGGCTGGTCCGTAGCGGCGGTACGTCATAGCGGCCGCCATATTGGATGTGGCAGAACTGCCGGTCAACTGATAGAAGGAAACGGACTGAACTTCATAAAGCACCATTTTACAAAGTGTTTTATGTTAATGCCTGTCATTCACACACACACTAATATATTTGGAAAACAAACATGCACCAAAAACAATATTTATAACTTTTAAAGTTCCTTAGGGCTCTGGATGTTGTAGGTTGTGTTGGCTTACGCGACTCTGCAATATCGCGTGGACATCGGGGGCAGTTCCCTTGGATTGGCAGACTGGGGTGGTGGTTCCCCTATTCAAAAAGGGGGACCGTAGGGTGTGTTCCAACTATAGGGGGATCACACTCTTAAGCCTCCCTGGTAAGGTCTATTCAGGGGTTCTGGAGAGGAGGGTCCGTCGGATAGTCGAACCTCGGATTCAGGAGGAGCAGTGTGGTTTTCGTCCTGGTCGTGGAACACTGGACCAGCTCTACACCCTCAGCAGGGTCCTGGAGGGTGCGTGGGAGTTTGCCCAACCAGTTTACATGTGCTTTGTGGACTTGGAGAAGGCATTCGACCGCGTCCCTCGGGGGGTTCTGTGGGGGGTACTCCGGGAGTATGGGGTACCAGGCCCTTTGATAAGGGCTGTTAGGTCCCTGTACGACCGGTGTCAGAGCTTGGTCCGCATTGCCGGCAGTAAGTCAGGCTCGTTTCCGGTGAGAGTTGGACTCCGCCAAGGTTGCCCTTTGTCACCGATTCTGTTCATAACTTTTATGGACAGAATTTCTAGGCGCAGCCAAGGTGTTGAGAGGATCCGTTTTGGTGACCTTAGAATCGCTTCTCTGTTTTTTGCAGATGATGTGGTCCTACTGGCTTCATCAGTTCGTGATTTACAACTTTCACTGGAGCGGTTTGCAGCCGAGTGTGATGCGGCCGGGATGAGGATCAGTTCCTCCAAATCCGAGGCCATGGTCTTGAGCCGGAAAAGGGTAGCATGCCCTCTCCGGGTCGGGGAGGAGGTCCTGCCCCAAGTGGAGGAGTTTAAGTATCTCGGGATCTTGTTCACGAATGAGGGAAAACTGGAGCGTGAGATCGATAGGCGGATAGGTGCAGCGTCCGCAGTGAAGCGGGCGCTGTACCGGTCTGTCGTGGTGAAGAGAGAGCTGAGTCAAAAGGCAAAGCTCTCAATTTACCGATCGATCTACGTTCCCACCCTCATCTATGGTCATGAGCTTTGGGTTATGACCGAAAGAACGAGATCTCGGATACAAGCGGCTGAAATGAGTTTTCTCCGCAGGGTGTCTGGACTCTCCCTTAGAGATAGGGTGAGAAGCTCAGTCATCCGGGAGGGACTCGGAGTAGAGCCGCTGCTTCTCCACATCGAGAGGAGCCAGTTGAGGTGGCTCGGGCATCTGGTTAGGATGGTGAGGTGTTCCGGGCATGTCCCACCGGGAGGAGACCCAGAGGAAGACCCAGGACACGCTGGAGGGACTATGTTTCTCGGCTGGCCTGGGAACGCCTTGGGATTCCCCCGGAGGAGCTGCTCCAAGTGGCTGGGGAGAGGGAAGTCTGGGCCTCCCTACTTAGGCTGCTACCCCCGCGACCCGACCCCGGATAAGCGGAAGAAGATGGATGGATGGATGGATGAAAGTGATTATTAAAAATGTTTATTCCTTAAATGTTTGACAAAATGTTTGTTGTATGATTTCAAAATGTTTTAAGAAAAGTTCTTCAGACCATCCCTGCATGCCACACTGGACTCTTACCACAGAACCACCCTGTGGCTCTCAAACTTTTCAACTCCTTTCTTCTTTTCTACACAAAGAACAATAAAATGAATCCTGCACCACAATAAACACTTTAATGTTTCTGTCCAAACCTGACCTGTTTTAGAACTTAAATGTTGGTAATTTTATATTATTTGATGTTTTTTTATATCTTGTGTGATTGTTGTGTACAGTACTGAAATTCTGGCACAACAATTTTCTGTGGGATCAATACAATTCTATCTTACAGTTCTGACTGAAAAAGTCTGTTGGATAAAAGAGGAAACGTTTCTACAATTTTTTTAACCCATGTACCCATCCAGAGGACCTAATTTACCTTTTTTCTTTTTTTTTTTCCAGAATGTTGTACTGTATGTGATGTGTCACGTGACACTTTCTGAACGGTCCGTGAATGCAGCTCGAGGCGCGATTCCCAGTGTCACGTGACACTTTCTGATTGGGCGGGTTTTGGGCGGTGTTTTACAGATTTTTGGGCTGAAAAACTGGAATCTATCTGGCAACACTGGAGCACATGTCGCTGATGCTAAACCAGTGTTGCCAGATTGGGCGGTTTACCGCCATTTGGGCGGTTTTCACTCTCTACTTAGCGGCTAAAAATAGCTTCGGGCGGGTGGTGATAATTTGGGCGGATTTGGAGTCAGATCGGCGGTTTCTGAGTTAACTATTAAATGAATTTCAAACAATCATTCATCATTATTTCATAGCAAAGCTCCTCTGACCTTTCTCCATCACTGATTGGCTATTGTCATCTGCCAGGGCGATCCCAACAGAGAACTGGTGAGGCAGTTAGTGGACGCCTCGTTGAGTGGGCTGGTCCGTAGCGGCGGTACGTCAGAGCGGCCGCCATATTGGATGTGGCAGAACTGCCGAAGGAAACGGACTGAACTTCATAAAGCACCGTTTTACAAAGTGTTTTATGCCTGTCATTCACACACACCGTGTGAATGACATTTGGACATATATTTGGAAAGCAACCATGCACCAAAGACAACATTTATAACTTTTAAAGTGATTAATAAAAATGTTTATTCCTTAAATGTTTAGGTTACAGTATAGGTAAACACTAATTTTGAGTGTTAACAACTAATAATGTGTGTAACACTATTACTGTGATGATAAATATAGAAATATTCATTAGTGAACATTTAATGTGTCTATAATAATCAGTTCCTGAAATGTGACATGTTGATTTTCTTAATAAAGAGCACCAATGATCACATTTAACTGGTTTTGATTAATCACATTGAACAAATAAACACCGATATATCTTTACAGGAGTTGGGGGTACTGTGTGTGTGTGATTTTATATATATATATATATATATATATTTTTTTTGTAAATACAGAAGTAAAAAAAGAAAAAGTCTGTTGGATAAAAGAAGAAGCGTTTCTACAATTTTTTAACCCATCCAGAGGACCTAACTCTTATCTCCCCCCCCCCGCTTTGCTGTATGTGATGTGTCACGTGACACTTTCTGATTGGGCGGTTTTTCGGCGGTGTTTAACAGATTTTTGGGCTGGAAAACCTGGATTCTATCTGGCAACACTGTAGCTAAACTAGCCGTGCTCCTAATCAGCATCACCACAACGTTACTCTGGTTACAACTACTGTCATTGCATAAATAATTTGGATCTCCCTACAAGCGACTATGTGCCGGACGCAATTTAATACAAAGCACTGTCATTCATTCAACATTTATTTGCACAAGGGGAGCCTCGGGGACTCATAGAGACCTGAAAGTCATCCATTACACCATAACTAAAGTGAAGATGAAACAGTTACTTGGAAACACATCAAAATACAGTCGTTTTTGTTGGCGTATAGGTTAGCGCCGACGATAGGACTAGCTTCGTAATTTATGCACTTCGTAGTTATTAAAGACCATTTATTAACTACCAATAGCAATAAAAAACTACAACAATATTTGTGAGCAAACAATACACTTACGTGTTGTTCTATCATGCGCAAAAGGTACTCCTCTGGTACTCCACGGTTTCGCAGGAACTGCAAAAACGTACTATCCACGTTTTCAGCCATCCTAGTGCCTGTACATCCAAAATCAAAATGAAAGGCAAATTTGTTCTTACTCTTTTTACCAGAGTCTTGTTGTCCATGCAGGATAAAAGCCTACTACTGCCACCATGTGGATGAGTAGGTTTCTACATCTATACTTATCACGTTTGTACAATATGATTATTGTGCAATATAATTATCACGTTTGCAATATATTATCACGTTTGTACAATATAATATCATGTTTGTACAATATACTTATCACGTTTGTACAATATAATATCATGTTTGTACACTATACTTATCACGTTTGTACAATATAATATCATGTTTGTACAATATACTTATCACGTTTGTACAATATAATATCATGTTTGTACAATATACTTATCACGTTTGTACAATATAATATCATGTTTGTACAATATACTTATCACATTTGAACAATATAATATCATGTTTGTACAAATATACTTATCACATTTGTACAATATACTATCATGTTTGTACAATATACTTATCACGTTTGTACAATATAATATCATGTTTGTACAATATACTTATCACGTTTGTACAATATAATATCATGTTTGTACAATATACTTATCACGTTTGTACAATATAATATCATGTTTGTACAATATACTTATCACGTCAAAGTCAAAGTCAACTTTATTGTCAGAACTGCAATATGTACAGGACATACACAGGATTGAAATTGCGTTTCTCTCAGTCCCTCGGTGCAACAGTAACCATTTAAACACTAAAACACTGAAACATTTAATAAACATAAGCATAAAATAGTAAAAATGTAACACTGTCCTTAGTTTTTTCATAGTAGTATGGTATGAAAAAACTAAGGACAGTGTTACACGTTTGTACAATATACTTATCACGTTTGTACAATATAATATCATGTTTGTACAATACACTTATCACGTTTGTACAATATAATATCATGTTTGTACAATATCCTTATCACGTTTGTACAATACTGTATACTTATCACGTTTGTACAATATAATATCACATTTGTACAATATATTATCACGTTTGTACAATATAATGATCACGTTTGATGGGTTAAAAAATTGTAGAAATGTTTCCTCTTTTATCCAACAGACTTTTTTTTTAACTTCTGTATTTACAAAAAAAATCATAAATATATATATATATATTTTTTTTTCACACACACACAATACCCCCAATTCCTGTAAAGATATATCTGTGTTTATATGTTCAATGTGATTAATCAAAACCAGTAAAATGTGATCATTGGTGCTCTTTATTAAAAAAATCAACACGTCACATTTCAGGATCTGATTATTATAGACACATTAAATGTTCACTAATGAACATTTCTATATTTATCATCACAGTAATAGTGTTACACACGTTATTATTAGTTGTAAACACTCAAAATATTGTTGGCTTAGTGTTTACCTATAACCAAAGCAGCGAGCGAGTTGCTGTGGACGGGAGCAGAGCAGCGAGCGAGTTGCTGTGGACGGGAGCAGAGCAGCGAGCGAGTTGCTGTGGACGGGAGCAGAGCAGCGAGCGAGTTGCTGTGGACGGGAGCAGAGCAGCGAGCGAGTTGCTGTGGACGGGAGCAGAGCAGCGAGCGAGTTGCTGTGGACGGGAGCAGAGCAGCGAGCGAGTTGCTGTGGACGGGAGCAGAGCAGCGAGCGAGTTGCTGTGGACGGGAGCAGAGCGGCGAGCGAGTTGCTGTGGACGGGAGCAGAGCGGCGAGCGAGTTGCTGTGGACGGGAGCAGAGCGGCGAGCGAGTTGCTGTGGACGTGAGCAGAGCGGCGAGCGAGTTGCTGTGGACGGGAGCAGAGCGGCGAGCGAGTTGCTGTGGACGGGAGCAGAGCAGCGAGCGAGTTGCTGTGGACGGGAGCAGAGCAGCGAGCGAGTTGCTGTGGACGGGAGCAGAGCAGCGAGCGAGTTGCTGTGGACGGGAGCAGAGCGGCGAGCGAGTTGCTGTGGACGGGAGCAGAGCAGCGAGCGAGTTGCTGTGGACGTGAGCAGAGCGGCGAGCGAGTTGCTGTGGACGGGAGCAGAGCGGCGAGCGAGTTGCTGTGGACGGGAGCAGAGCAGCGAGCGAGTTGCTGTGGACGGGAGCAGAGCGGCGAGCGAGTTGCTGTGGACGGGAGCAGAGCAGCGAGCGAGTTGCTGTGGACGTGAGCAGAGCGGCGAGCGAGTTGCTGTGGACGGGAGCAGAGCAGCGAGCGAGTTGCTGTGGACGTGAGCAGAGCGGCGAGCGAGTTGCTGTGGACGTGAGCAGAGCGGCGAGCGAGTTGCTGTGGACGTGAGCAGAGCGGCGAGCGAGTTGCTGTGGACGTGAGCAGAGCGGCGAGCGAGTTGCTGTGGACGTGAGCAGAGCGGCGAGCGAGTTGCTGTGGACGTGAGCAGAGCAGCGAGCGAGTTGCTGTGGACGTGAGCAGAGCGGCGAGCGAGTTGCTGTGGACGGGAGCAGAACAGCAAGCTGGTTGCTGTTGGACGGGAGCAGAGCGACGAGCGAGTTGCTGTGGAACAGTGAATTTCTGTATCCAGGCCAGAAGAAGCAGGCGAGATGAGTCGTGGGAGAAGAAAGTCAGTGAGACAGGAGTCGCCGAGACGGGAGTCGGTGAGACGAAACTCGGTGGATAAAAATTTGGAGTTAATGGAGGAATTGAGAAATGCAATAAACTTTCTCACTGATGAACTTGCAAGTTTGAGAGCTGAGCAAAAAAACATTACTCAACTGGTAGAGGAGATGAAGCAAATGAAAGCTCAGGGGATCATCAGAGATGAACGGTTAGCTCAAATGGAACAAAAGTGTGATGACATGGAACAATACGAGAATCTGGTAATTTCTGGACTCGAGGTTAAACGCCGGACATTGGCAGAAGTAACTGCAGGCAGGCGTTAACACGACTGAAGAAGGACCACCAGAACAACTGCAGTCTCTGGAGGATCAGGTAGTCATTTTCTTAAGTGGCAAAGACATTAACATTAAACATGATGACATTTCCACCTGTTACACACTGCCCAATAGAGCTAACAAACTTAAACCATCAATAGTCGTCAGATTCATTGGAAGGAAACAAAGAAACAGGGTAATGATGCAGTCAAAGAAACTCATAAACACTAATGTCTACATGAATGAACACCTAACAAACAAAAAAACGCAAACATTGCACGTGAAGCAAGGTTGTTGAGAAAGAACAAACAAATAGCACAAACTTGGACAAGAAACGGAAACATATGGATCAAAGTACATGAAAGTTCTCAAGCTAAAATAATAAAAGATCTGAAAGACTAGACACATTTAGATGAGCTCAAAAATAACAAATCACCAATCACTATCACATGTTCATACACAAAAATTGACAAAAATGAACAAACAAACAAATACATGAAAACATGACAACAACAAACGAAGACTCAGTATACAATGTTGAAGATGTGGTTGATTTTTATCCTGCTATAAAAGACTGTGACTATTATAATGAAGTGAAAATTACAGTATAGTGAAAATTATAATTTTTATCCTGCTATAAAAGACTGTGAATATTATAATGAAGAACAGTTTAATGACATCAATATAACAAATGGAGATCTCTCTATTATTCACATCAATAGTAGAAGTATAAATGCAAATATATCCAAAATAACAGATTATTTAAAACAGTTAAACAGAACTTTTACATTAATAGCACTGTCAGAGACATGGCTTAATGATGAAAACAAAAATAATGTTCACATCGAAGGATATGAATTATATCATTTAAACAGAAACAATAAAAAAGGTGGTGGAGTAGCTCTATTTGTCAAAAATGAAATAAAATGTAGAATAATTAATGAAATGTCAATAATTGTTGACAATCTTATGGAAATAATAACAATAGAAATATTAAACGAAAATGCTAAAAACATATCCATAAGTTGTGTATATCGATCACCAGGATCAAATATAGAAATATTCACCGATAAAATCATACAACTATTGGAAAAGAGTTTAAATAAAAAAGTTTTCTTGTGTGGAGACTTTAATATTGACCTGGGAAATAAAACAGATTCAAATAACATCAGCACATTTCTAAATTCAATGTATAGTTTAAATCTTTATCCGTTAATATCAAAACCAACAAGAATTACAACTCATAGTGCTACGATAATTGACAACATTTTCACAAATATAACAAATGGGGATATGACAGGTGGTATCTTAACAACTGATTTAAGTGATCATTTACCAGTTTTCACTATCTACAGAAATGATCAAAACATTACAAAAGAAGTTACAATTAAGAAAAAAATAATAAACACATCAAAAAAAGCTATGGATCAATTAAAAGATGATTTACAGAAGCAAAACTGGAAGGACGTGTATATTGATGATGTTAACAGATCATATGATGAATTTATGAACATTTTAGAAGCTCTGTATGAAAAGAATTGTGTGCAAAGAAATCGTAGAAAAAGAAATATTGTTGACCAACCTTGGATGACTAAAGGGTTGAGAAATGCTTGTAAAAAAAATTACTTGTATTCATGTTTCTTAAAAACGAGAACACAACAAGCTGAAGAAAAATATAAAAAATATAAAAATAAATTGGTAATGATTATAAGAAAATGCAAGAAAGAATACTATAGTGATTTATTAAACAAGAGCAATGGTGACACTAAAACAACATGGCGAGTAATAAATGATGTTCTAAAAAGTCATAAAGCGAAAACGAACATTGCAAAATATTTTGTGAAAGATGACAAAGAAATACATGATGAGAATGATATCGTAAATGAATTTAATCAATATTTTGTAAATATTGGATCAAGCCTTGCAGCTAAAATACCAAAAGTAGATAATAATGTGTGTCATTCAATTAAAAGCTGCACAAACAGTATTTTTCTTAATGGAACTAACAAAGAGGAAATTATGAAAATGGTAAAAAATCTCTCAGACAAGAGATCAAAAGACTGGGTGGACATGGATATGATGTTCGTAAAAGAAATAATGAGTTATGTTATTGAACCGTTTACATATATATGCAATTTATCTTTTTCAACAGGAATATTTCCAGATAACATGAAAGTAGCAAAGGTAATTCCTCTTTTTAAAAATGGTGATAAATGTGTATTCAATAATTATAGGCCAATATCCTTGTTACCACAGTTCTCAAAAATTCTAGAAAAACTATTTGTGACCAGATTGGATCAATTTATTGATAAACAAAATATTTTAAGTAGCAGTCAGTATGGGTTTAGAGGAAAAAACTCTACATCAATGGCTCTCATGGATTTAATGGAACAAATAACTAATGCTGTCGATCATAAACAGTACTGTGTTAGTGTTTTTGTTGATCTAAAAAAAGCATTTGATACCATTGACCACACCATTCTCCTTGAAAAAATAAATACATATGGTATTAGAGGACCAGCATTACAGCGGGTATCTAGCTATTTGAACGATAGGAAACAGTTTGTGCAAATAAATGATGTTAGATCTGACCTCTGTGATATTCATTCATTCATTCAACCTTTATTTATACAGGCTAGCCTCATTGAGTCACGGGGACTCATTTACAAGAGGGACCTGTCTCACTCACACCAAACAACCATCCACTCTCACACTCACACCTAGGGTCAATTTAGAGTCACCAATCAGCCTAACATGCATGTTTTTTGGTCTGTGGGAGGAAACCGGAGTACCCGGAGGAAACCCACGCATGCACGGGGAGAACATGCAAACTCCACCCAGAAAGGCCCCCGGGTCGGGATATGAACCGGCAACCTTCTCGCTGAGAGGCAGCAGCTCTTTGTGCCACTGTGCTGCCCACCGTGCTGCTGATATCACTTGTGGAGTTCCTCAGGGCTCTGTGCTTGGACCAAAGTTATTTATTTTATATGTGAATGACTTGGTAAATGTGTCAGGACTTCTTAAATGTGTTCTTTTTGCCGATGACACCACATTTTTCTGTTCGGGTAAAGACATAAAACAGATTTTGGATATGATGAAAACAGAATTTATAAAAATACAAACTTGGTTTAAATTAAACAAATTATCTTTGAATTTAGATAAAACTAATTACATGATATTCAGTAACAAAAAGAGAATTGTTGACGATCCATTTGAAATTGAAGATGTTGTGATCTGTAAAGTGAGTGAAGTGAAGTTTCTGGGTGTTATCATTGATGACAAACTGACATGGAAACATCATGTAAATTCCATTAAAACAAAAATAGCTAGATCAATTGCAGTACTGTATAAAGTCAGGGATTTTTTAATTGATAAAGCTCTGTATATGTTGTATAACACAATCATTGTTCCACATTTAATCTATTGTATTGAGGTTTGGGGAAAAGCGTGCAAAACAATTACAAAGCCTGTTTTTATTTTACAAAAGAGAGCTGTAAGAGTAATCACCAGAAAACATTTCAGTCACCCATCAAACACCTTGTTTCTTCAGCTAAATTTATTGAAATTCCAGGAATTGGTAGAATATAGTATTTTATCAGTTATGTATAGGGCTCATAATAACACATTACCTTTAAATATCCAAAGAAATTTTATAAAAAGACAAAGTTATTACAATCTCAAAGGGACAGAGATATTCATCAAACCACAATTCAGAACCAGCTTAAAGGGACGGTCTACCTCAATTCATAGCCTGGCCCTCGCCTTCCTGCACAGCTCCGCTCAACTCGCCTTCCTGCACAGCTCCGCTCAATTCTCATTTCCCTTCACTGCACAGTCTGGGACTTTACCCGCCCACAAGGATTTGTCCAGTAGATTTTTGTTCGGACCAATCAGAGAACAGAAGGGGTGGAGTTTTGGACCCTAACCCACGCCCCCACCAGTCCCAGCGCGCAGCGTCCTATAAAAGGGCTCTGCCAGCGCTCAGTCAGCGAGCAGCGGCATGTTCTCATTCAAAGCGATGCAGAACTGTTTTATATGTGACACAAATTTATTAATTTCCCCTTCTTAATCCCTTATCTGGAGTTTTCTTTTGTTTTTTTCCCCCCAAAAGTTAAGTAATCGCTCCCTCGTCCTCCTTCTCCTCCACCCTCCTGCTGAGTAAAATGAACACGGAAATGCCTCAGGTTGTCACGAGAATTAAACTCGGGTTTTAGTTGCTGACCGAGTCCCATCAGATTTTCTGGTGTTTTGGTGAGCTGGACCAGCGATCCATGGTTTGATTTTATTGTATTAAAACGTTTTATATAAACACAGAATTTGCCAGCGAGAGAAACGCTGCAAGAGGCGGAGCAGCTGTCAAGTTCACCAGAGCACGGCATCATTCAAAGCGATGCAGAACTGTTTTATATGTGACACAAATTTATTAATTTCCCCTGCTTAATCCCTTATCTGGAGTTTTCTTTTGTTTTTTTCTCCCAAAAGTTAAGTAATCGCTCCCTCGTCCTCCTTCTCCTCCACCCTCCTGCTGAGTAAAATGAACACGGAAATGCCTCAGGTTGTCACGAGAATTAAACTCGGGTTTTATTGCTGACCGAGTCCCTGCAGATTTTCTGGTCTTTTGGTGAGCTGGACCAGCGATCCATGGTTTGATTTTATTGTATTAAAACGTTTTATAACATATAAACACTGAGTTTGCGCAGCGAGAGAAAAGCTGCAGGACTCCTGGAGCAGGGGGCGGAGCAGTTGTCAGTCAAGTTCACCAGAGCACGGGGGGTGGCTCTGAGGGGAGGGAGCAGAATGCTTTCCCTGTTCAAAATATCCAATGGTTTTGTTCCTAAGCAGAGGCCACGCCTCCAGCAAGAAACGTTTTTCAATGGGAAAAGTCCAGACCCTAGTACGAAGCGAAGTGAAGGACAGGGTCTGGTTACAACCAGGGTACGAAGCGAAGTGAAGGACAGGGTCTGGTTACAACCAGGCTACTCAATTCAGGGAGTTCGATTGTGGAATGTTCTGGAGAGTGATGTTAAAAATGCAAAATCAATGTATACATTTAAGAAAAAGGTCAAAAAGGACTTGCTCAAAAACTATATATGATGTAGCTTAGTGTGTTTGTGTATTACACTTATGTTGTACTTATGATGTAGCTTAGTGTGTTTGTGTATTACAGTTAGAAAAATTAAGTAGAGTTATTCATTTTGTGATGTAGTTTGTGTATTACAGTTAGAAAAATTAAGTAGAGTTATTCATTTTGTGATGTAGTTTGAAGGTTATCATTGGTTGAACAAACTGTGAAATAAGGGGCAGATATAATAAGATTTCATCTTCTTTCTGCTCCTTTCATTTTATCCTACTTGTATTCTTGTATCTGATGAAACTGTTTTGTATTGTTCTTTTAAAATGAATGAATAAACATCAAATCAAATCAAACCTAAACATTTAAGGAATAAACATTTTTAATAATCACTTTAAAAGTTATAAATGTTGTCTTTGTTTGTTTTCCAGATATATCAGTGTGTGTGTGTGAATGACAAGCATTAACATAAAACACTTTGTAGAACGGTGCTTTATGAAGTTCAGTCCAGACTGTCATTTCTGCCACATCAAATATGGCGGCCGCTCAGACGTACTGCCGCTACGGACCAGCCCACGCAATGTGCGCATAGAAATGTCAGGCACCTGATCGCCCTGGCAGATGACAATAGCCAATCAGTGATGGAGAAAGGTCAGAGGAGCTTTGCTATGAAAATAATGATGAATGGTTGTTTGAAATGTGTTTAATTAACCAGAAACCGCCGATCTGACTCCAAATCCGCCCAAATGATCCCCATCCGCCCCAAGCTATTTTTTTTACCCCCAAAGTAGAGAATGAAAACCGCCCAAATGGCGGTAAACCACCCAATCTGGCAACACAACGCGCACCATTGAATACCGAAACGACGTCATCAACAAGCGACGTATAAACTGTTTAGCCGAGTGTTGGTCTTATGTCTTTTAAATACAGCAACTTTAAATTGATTATACATTGTAAGCATGTTCTAACTCCACAACACTGTCAGCCCTGTGAAAACAATGGTCTGTTGTTGATCAGAAATGGATTTTATCACCAGTTAAAA
>JBBPBX010089335.1:0-14322 GCA_038048925.1 Garcialebias charrua
TCTCGGATGAGTGTGTTGTTTCTCTTGACGCTGAAAAGGCCTTTGATCGGGTTGAATTTGACTATCTTTTTGCAGCTCTTAGTAAATTTGGTTTTGGAGGAAAATTCATTCATTGGATTAAATTATTGTACCATCAGCCATCTGCTACAGTACGTACTAATTCTCAAACCTCAAAACCATTTAAATTACAAAGAGGCACCCGCCAAGGCTGTCCTCTTAGCCCCTTGCTTTTTGATCTAGCCATAGAGCCCCTCGCTATTGCACTACGAACCAGTAAGGAGATATCCGGCATCTGGAGAAATGACATGGAACATAAGGTGTCGCTTTACGCTGATGACCTTTTACTTTTTATTTCCAAGCCATCAACTTCATTGCCTTTTGCCCTCAACTTGTTTACCCAATTCGGCCAGATCTCCGGGTATAAATTAAACCTTACCAAAAGTGAGCTTTTCCCTTTAAGTAATAAAGTAAATATATCAGACTTTACTAATTTGCCGTTCAGAATTGAAAGACAAAAAATTACATATCTGGGTGTCACAGTGACAAAAAAACATAAAAACTTGTTCAAAGAAAATCTGACTCCACTGTTGAACCAAGTGAAAAGATCCCTCACAAAATGGACGCCACTTTCCATGTCCTTGGTAGGACGTATAAACTCAATTAAAATGACTATACTACCCAAATTTTTATATGTTTTTCAGGCACTACCTATTTTTATTCCTAATATATTTTTCAACGAGCTGGATTCAATTTTTTCATCCTACATATGGAGGAATAAACGTCCAAGGCTTAATAAGATGAATCTTCAAAAACCTAAAGAGGAGGGGGGTTTTGGTCTTCCTAACTTTCGGTTTTATTATTGGGCTGCTAACCTCAGATGCTTAGTGCACTGGTATTTTTACCATAACCTGAGTAATTCCCCTGATTGGGTGACTATGGAATTACACAACAACAATAATATATCTCTACCAGCTATGCTTTGTGCTCCACTTTCACTCTCCTCACCCAACTCCATTTTGAATCCTGTAGTGAAACATTCACTAAAAATATGGGGCCAGTTTAGAAAACATTTTAAACTTAAGGATTTTTCCCCTCTAAGCCCCATTGCACCTAACCATTTGTTTAAACCTTCTCTTCAGGATGGGGTGTTTCTGGGATGGCACAGGAGCGGTCTTACTCATTTTAAGGACCTTTTCATTGAGAAGAAATTGGCATCATTTGAACAACTTAGCAATAAGTATGGTCTACCACAATCCCATTTTTTCAGATATTTACAAATCAGACATTTTATTCAATCACATTTTTCAGGCTCAGTTTCTCTACCAGAGCCTACACTGTTGGAAACCATCTTACAATTGAACCCGACCCGTAAAGGGCTTATTTCACGGCTTTACAATCTAATGTTGAACAGAATAGAGACCTCCTCACCCAAACTTAAAGCTGTATGGGAGGAGGACCTGGGCATGACCATTCCAGATGAAACATGGGCTTCTATACTCAAACTTGTTAACACAACATCTCTATGTGCACGCCATTGTCTTATTCAGTTTAAAGTGGTACACAGAGCCCACTTCTCCAAAAGCAAACTGTCTCGTATTTATCCAGAAATCACCCCATACTGTGACAAATGCAAAACTGCTGAGGCCACACTGGTTCATATGTACTGGTCCTGTCCCAGCCTTGGTCAGTTTTGGACGGATGTTTTTAAAACCCTGTCCACAATCTTCAGAGTAGAAGTAACACCTAGCCCTCTCCTTGCTCTGTTTGGTATCAGTGGTGAAGAGTTACCTCTATCAGCCTCCAAAAGACAAGCATTGGCTTTTTGTTCCTTGATAGCAAGGCGTGCAATTCTAATAAGATGGAAGGGTGCTGCCCTTCCAACTCATAAACAGTGGTTATATGACCTTTTGTCATGCTTGAAACTAGAAAAAATAAGGTGTTCTCTTCAGCACTCTACTGAGAAATTTAATAAAATATGGGGGCTTTTTCTTGATACATTCCAAAATATACAATAATATTTCAGGTGAATTCTTTTTTTTTTTTTTTGTGCTCTCTGTTTTTGTCAGGTTTAAAGATGTAGTGTGTGGACATAGGGCAGTGACCTGGATAGGAGTGAATGGGATTAAGTTTTAAAGAATTTTTGTTTGCATTTATGTATGTTGTTTAAACAGACCATACGTATAACATTTTTTGTACCCACGCTTTCTTATTTGTATGTATAAAAGGAAAAAACTTTAATAAAAAAACAGTGATTAAAAAGAAATATATGCATATACGCTTTTAGTTGTGTAGGATAAATATTTTATGAGTAATGATGAGTTATATTGTTTGTTTCAAAAAAACGTTTTCTGATTGGTGACGTATTTCTGGTCCTGGGGGCGCATGAATCTTATCCATAGACTCTCGTTATAAATGGCGCAAGCGCAGTTATTCCACGACGTTACAAAACAATGGGAAGATGCTGGGCGCAGATTTCTGCGCCCTGGACACGTCCAACGTGAGCTCTACCTACCGATCATGTGCTTCCGGTCTTTTTTTTTTTTTTGTCTGGGAAATGAGCTGTGCAGTGACTCAAGCAGGCTGGCTCAGGTAGGTTTTAAATCATTGAAATCCCTTTATCTAATGCCTATTTGCCATTTCTGACTGATATGCCTCTAAACATTTAAACGTCTGTTTGTGAAAAAGCCTTCAGCTGACTGTTTTTTCTAAAAGTGGCAACTGGTGAGTTTGTTTCTGGAGCTAGCATGCTAATGCTAGTCTTTATCTAATGCTTATATTATTATATTACCATTCCTGACTGATATGCCTCTCATCTTTTAGAAGTCTCTGTGAAAAAAGCCTTCAGCTGACTGCAAGTGGGAACTGGTGAGGTTTTTTTTTTGTTTGTTTGTGGAGTTAGCATACCAGCGCTAGCCTCCAGGTTATTGTATTGGACTCTGATGGCTACATTTATTTCAATTTGCTTATAAAAAATTATCAAACATTAATAATTTTATATACTAAATGTCACTGGTGGTGTTTTACTATTTCTTAACACTGTATTGATCTGGGGAATGAAAACAAAGACTCTTGCAAGTAACTAGCTCCTATTAACATTGAAACATTTAAAGGTACAGTCTGCAGTTTCTGTAAAACGCAGCACTTAGAAAAATTTTCAACAGGCAAAGCATTCTGATCCCTCCCCCTCATAGCCATATATGGCTCTGCTCCCCCTTGCTCTGCTGAAATTCAAATTCAAGCTCTGTTTTTATTGGCTGATTCAAATTCAAACTCTGTTTTTATTGGCTGGTTAACGGCGGGTCACTGTGGCATTTTAGAAATGCTTTTAGTAACACCTGGAGAAGCAAGGGGACTATAGTTTTTTCAAAGATTACTTAGTCTAACATCAGTCTGTCAGGAGATAGTGACAGAGTGAAGAAATATGTTAAAAATATATTTTTAGAAAACTTACAGACTGCACTACAGAAACTGCAGACTGCACCTTTAAGCTGCTACCCCCGCGACCCGACCCCGGATAAGCGGAAGACAATGGATGGATGGATGGATTACTATAATTTATATATAATTTATTTATTTATATATTTTTTTGTTTGTTCTTTGTTGTTTTAGTGAGTCAAATTGGTTCTTCTCATCCTGAGCATTTAATTGTTCTGTTGACCTTGTGTTAATCTGCATTAATTAGCACTTTGAGATTTTCATTAATGAAAAGTGCGTTATAAATTGAATTCATTATTATCATTATTATTATTATTATCATTTGATAAATAAACACGATTTGAACTTGGAACTTTTTTTTTTTTTTCTTCATTTTGGAGAAATAGAGGTGGACATTTCACAGGCCGCCGCTGATCTGTAGATCTATGATCTCCAGCTGAAGTTGCTGTGACATCCACTTCCTGAACCGAATCAGGTTTGATTTCGGCAGCGGCAGTCCCTTCCGGCTCACAGCTCTCCCAAAGTTCTTCCACATTCCTGCTGTTTTCTGACCCACACTGAAACAAACTTCAGACGGGTCTGAAATGAAACGACTCTGAGACCAAATCCATTTTTTGGAACGTGTTCTGCATCGGAGAACCTTCACCAACATTTGAAGACTTTGTCAGGAAGTCGTTCACCAGTGGTCTCCAGCAGCCGGGTCAGACAGTGATGCCGGGCCGATGATGTTGGTTCTGATTTGTTGTTTCTGTAACTGTTGTTTTTAGTGAATCAGGGGCTGAACCTTCAGCACCAGAAGATGGATTTGTGTGGAGAGCTTGTATTTCTGCCTGCAGGGATCCAGTTTTAAATAATCTGTTTGTTTTCAGTTGGATCCGTTCAGCTCTGCAGGTTTTAAATAAAAACAACCGGAGCGTGTTCATATTAACCGGAGTGAAGCGTGACATGTAATTAACACGGATGTTTTCAGGCTCACGCTGATAATTTGACATATTTTATGTTGTCAGATAGTTTCATTATTAGATTATTTAAAATAAAAACTAAATGAGCAGAAAGAGGAACACATTAATTAAATGTTTATCAGCAGAGAAGGAACCAGTGAAGTCTGCCTGCAGCTGAGCTGAAGCTCCTGTTTGTCTTCGGCTGATTGGCTGAAAGCCTGCAGGACAAACCGACTCCTGTCTGTTTTTGTTCAAACACCTGGATGATCTCTGAGGCCACTAATGAGCTGAAACACAACCAGAGCTCTGGCTCTTTTAAAAAAACCTCCCAGGCTGCACCGATCCAAATTAATCTGGGCAAGCTCTTAAAGGCTTGAGTCAGACTCTCCAGACTTGAGAGGACGAAACAACCAAATCCTGAAGGATGAAGCCGCTCTCAGACAGACGAATGAACAGAAACTTTTTTATTAAAATGTTCGCTGCTCGGCTCTCAGCTGTTGAAGCAGAGGTTTTGTCTCCACAGTTCTTGCAGTAGATCTGTCAGATTGTTTCTGTCTGTCCATCAGATGTGAGTGAACAGAGTTTGAAGCTCACAGGACTGGCAGAACTGCTGAAAATTGCCGATTTAATCTCACCGTATCTTAATTGCTCTGCTGGGGTCTCCCAAGGCTCTGTGTTAGGGACTATTTTTGGTCGTTATGTTAATGATTTCCTCCTCCTTGAATTGCCACCTTATTGTGGTGGAGGAGTTTGTGCGCCTGAATGATCCTAGGAGCTCTGCTGTCTCACTGCCCCTGGAGGCTCTCCCATGGCAGACTGGTTATACTGTACGTGACAGGCCAAACAAAGAGTGGTTCAAAAAACTCATATGGACAGAAAACAGCAAAGAGCTCAGGGTTCCCTGCCCCCCTGGAGCAAGGCCTGGGGGAGGGGCTCATTGGCGAGTGCCTGATGACCAGATCTCTACCCATGGGGCTCGTTGGGGCTCAGCCCAAATGAACAACATGGGTTTGCCTTCCTGTGGACCCACCACCTGCAGGAGGGGCCATGTGAGTCAGGTTCATGACACCATGGGCAGTAACCGAAGGTGAGAGCCTTGGTGCTCCGACCCTGGCTTACCAAAGCTGGTTTTTGGGACATGGAACGTGACCTCTCTGGTGGTGAAGGAGACTGAGCTTGTGCGTGAGGTTGAGAGGTGCATCCTCTGTCCCCTACCTCGCTCACAGTCCCTCAGTTCATGTGTCTAGTGTTCATGTTTCTCTTTCCCTGGTCCTGTCATTCAGACACATCCCTTCTGCACTTTCAGCTAATCAGCCCTGATTCACTGCACCTGTTCATGGCCTTATTTAAGGAATCCTCTCACCTCCCCCAACCTGCCAGATTATTATATGTCTCATGGTCCCTAATATCTAGCCATCTTGTTTTCAAGTTCATGCCTGACTTAACCTTGTTGGGTTACCTGGATTATAGCACATGAATCAGCAGAACACCCGCTTCGAACGTTATCAGGCATTAAATGGCCATTATTAGTTGTTATCATCCCCATATGTAGCAGTCAGACTGCACCTCCTGTACCTCCTACTAGGTTTAAAAAATATGTTGGTAGCGTTGGTTGCGATGATAATAGGCTCCGTTTTTAGCTACGTGTTTTGGTTTACAGTAAGGGGTCTGGCGTTACGTTTAGGATCTTGGATAGGTTTAGGCACAAGGGTAACAGGGTTAAGTTTAGGGTTGATCCTCTGGGTCAGGTGTAAGGTTAAGTTTAGGAAAGGGTTGGAAAAAAACTGTACGAAGCTGGAAAAAAAAAACACTTCCTGGTTTACCCAGGGGACACGCTGCCTACTATCAGCAAAAAAAACGATACTAACGTACCTTCACACCTATTAGGAGGTACGTGGGACAGTTTCACCACTACATATGGGAATAATAACTATTAACGCCATTAAATGGGCTGATAACATCCGAAGCCACTGAGCAGAACCTGCAAAATGATTGTATTTTTCCTTCCAAATCTGAAACTCCATCCTAACTTCCTACTCCTTCTCCTACTCCGCTCCTGCTTCATAGAATATCTTACAAAAAGATCTGAAGCTCTCGACCTTGACCTCTAAATGGCTTTAAGAATCTGTTGGAATCCTGGCAAAAAGCAATGCAGACATGTTCCTGTTTTTAGTTTTCTACATTTGCCTTATAATCTATCCGTTTTGCCACTTTGACATCTTTTTTTTAACTTGTTTAAAAAAAATCTGTATTTCTCTTATGATTGTCTATTGTTGATTGTCAAAGGAAAGTCTATCGTTGTCGCTGTTGTCATCATTCTTTGTTGAAACCAGGTCTCTCTTGTAAATGAGTCCTCGAGGCTCAATGGGATTAACCTGCCTGAATAAAGTTTGAAAAACAGATGAGTGACCTCTTCTCAGGATGGACTCTCTGAGGAGCAGACTGTTGTTGGACTCCAAAACCTTCAGTCTCTGGTTCCATCCCATCAGATTTATCAGAGTCCCCCTCAGGAAATCAGATGGACTCTTACCTCTCTCAGGTAGCAGGAGATTCCTCTCAGGGCTTCACCCATGGCAGTGGGGGAGGGCAGCTGGAAGAACAAACAAAGAGACTGAGCTGAACCAAAAACTGGGCTCAAACACAGAATCTGACAAGAAGTTAAAACTAAAGCTGGAAGATCTGTCCATTTGGTTTAAAGATCCTCAGAACGTCTGAAGCTTTGGATCCAGACCAGTTTAACCGACCCAGGAATGCTTAGACCCTGTGGGCTTGTTACCGGAGGAGGGTGCTCCAGGCAGGTGCGGTAATGTTTGGTCTGGTTCGGTTTGACCCGCTTCAGAGGCACCCTGGATTCTCCAATCAACTCATTATGAGTCAACTTATCTTCGTCACAGACAGTCAACCTGAGGGAGATGAGCAGAGGACACACAAAATAACTATGAATGATAAAAACTTTAAAAATAAACCATTAAAAATCATTTGGCTAATATTTGGTGTGGTAGTAGATGAGTCATCTCCAACATAGACTCTGAGAGCTAACAGATCATGAGAGGTTTGTTTAGTCTTTGACATTAACTCTGCTTGTATGTTAGTAAAATGTTTCATGAATCTCTGGACAGATTTTAATGAAACTCTCAGTAAATAATCATTGGAGTCAGCCTGATTCAAGATGGCTGCCACAGCTAATGCTACACCACATTAATTTTACGTTTTTACAGATGACACATGGTGTGGTAGTTGCTGAGAGTCAGCTGGCTTAGATCTCCTGAGATCAAACATCTTTCACCAGGACTGACCAACTCAGTCTCTTCACTTTACGACATTCTTAACGTTTAAAACTCCTATATTGAATTCAGTTTATTTATAAAGCGCCAAGTCACAACAGAAATCACCTCAGAGCACTGAACTGAAACATTCATAAATAAAAATAATAATTTAACATTATTTATCTGAGGAGCAGACTGCTTTGAATTTAACTCCATCACAGAACTCTCATCTTGAGCAAGCATGAAGGTGACAGTGGAAAGGAAAAACTCCCTCATGAGGAAGAAACCTTTAGCGAGAAACCTTTAGGGAGGCATGCACAGATGAACTGATTAAGCAGGAAGGCATGGTGAGGAAGACAGGAGCAGAGGAAGGGTGACAGGCATTACTAGAATGAATGGTTAAACTACAGGAGCAGAAGAAGGGTGACATGCGTTACTGGGATGAAGGGTAAAACTACACTGGGGACAGAAGGGGCAAAAATAAGACAGAGGGAAGTAAGTGTGAGGTCAGGCTAAAGGGAGGCGAGGTCAGGCTAAAGGGAGAGGGTCAGGCTAAAGGGAGAGGGTCAGGCTAAAGGGAGAGGGTCAGGCTAAAGGGAGAGGGTCAGGCTAGAGGGAGAGGGTCAGGCTAAAGGGAGAGGGTCAGGCTAGAGGGATAGGGTCAGGCTAAAGGGAGAGGGTCAGGCTAAAGGGAGAGGGTCAGGCTAGAGGGAGAGGGCCAGGCTAAAGGGAGAGGGTCAAGCTAGAGGGAGAGGGTCAGCGGGCCCGCTGACCGTGACATCAGTTGATCCAAAATGCTGCTGCCAGAGTCTTAACTGGAGTTAGTAGGAGATATCTCTCCAGTTTTAGCTTCTTTAAAATCTTACTTCTAACCTACAAAGCTCTCAACAACCTAGCTACATCTACAGAGCTTATTCCATATTTTCCTAACAAAGCACTTCGTTCTCAGAATGCAGGCTTACTCGCGGTTTCCAAAAGCAGAATGGGAGGAAGATCTTTCAGTTCTCAGGCTCCTCTCTTGTGGAACCAACTTCCGGTTTCTGTCCACACTTTGGCCAAAAGTCAAGTGATCGCTCCCGCCTCCCTCCTCCTCCTCCTCCTCCTCTCCCTCTGTTCATCAGCGGAGGGGGAGGAGGAGGAGGAGGAGGAGGGAGCGATCACTTGACTTTTGGCAAAAAAAAACAAAAGAAAACTCCAGATAAGGGATTAAGAAGGGGAATTTAATACATTTGTGTCACATATAAAACAGTCCTGCATCGCTTTGCATCGCTTTGAATGAGAACATGCGGCTG
The DNA here is from genome assembly GCA_038048925.1 of Garcialebias charrua. Taxonomy (NCBI): domain Eukaryota; kingdom Metazoa; phylum Chordata; class Actinopteri; order Cyprinodontiformes; family Rivulidae; genus Garcialebias; species Garcialebias charrua. Next base: position 8,935 of record JBBPBX010089335.1, read on the forward strand.
CTCGCTGGCTGCGCGCTGGGACAGGTGGGGGCGTGGGTTAGGGGCCAAAAACTCCGCCCCTTCTGTTCTCTGATTGGTCCGGTCAAAAATCTACCGGAGAAATCCTTCTCTATGGGAGAAGTCCCAGACCCTAGTCCGAAGCAAAGTGAAGGACAAGGGTCTGGTTTTAACCAGGCTAGTCTAGACGTGACAAATGCATGAACCAGTTTTTCTGCATCATTTTTAGATAAGATGTTTCTAATTTTTGTGATGTTACGCAGGTGGAAGAAGGCGGTTCTAGTAAAGTTTTTAATGTGGGGATAAAAGACATGTCCTGATCAAAAATAACACCAAGATTTTTAACAGCTGGATGCCAGATTAATGCCATCCAAGGAGGGAGAAAGACTGAAAAATATATTCCTAAGATGCTCAGGTCCAGAAACTGAAACCGTGTGTTCAAAGGCAGAAAATTTAGGGCCATCCAGGTTTTTATGTCTTTAAGACATGCTTGTAGTCTAAGTAGCTGATTGATTCATTGGGCTTCATGCATAAATATAACTGTATCATCAGCATAACAATGAAAATTTATCCTATGCTGTTTAATAACATTACCTAATGGAAGTATATACAAGGTAAAGAGTATTGTTCCTCTGTGGTTTTGGTTCCTCTGTGGTACTTCTATATGGTTCCTCTGTGTTGCTATGTGTCCCATATGTTCTTATGTGTTCCTATGGTTTATCTGTGGTTCATTTGAGTTCCTATGGTTCCTTTGTGTTCTTATGTATTCCTATGGTTCCTCTGTGTTGCTATGTGTCCCTCTATGTTCTTATATGCTCCTATGGTTTATGTGTGGTCATGTGTCCCTCTATGTTCTTATGTGCTCCTATGGTTTATCTGTGGTTCATTTGAGTTCCCATGGTTCCTTTGTGTTCTTATGTGTTCCTATGGTTCCTCTGTAGTACTTCTATGGTTCCTCTGTGTTGCTATGTGTCCCATATGTTCTTATGTGTTCCTATGGTTTATCTGCGGTTCATTTGAGTTCCTATGGGTCCTTTGTGCTCCTATGTGTTCTTATGTGTTCCTATGGTTCCTCTGTGGTTTAAGTAACTCTGTGTTTCCTCTGCATCACTTTCTGTTCCTTCTTAAGCTCTTAGCCTTGTGTTTTTACAGATGGCCACGCCCATCTCCACCTGCTCCCTGTCTCACCTTCTTCTTCTTCGATGGTGTTTTCTGGCAGTTTACAAACTCGGTGTATTACTCCCTGTCTCACCTGTTGCAGCTGCAGCCACTTCCCTCATCAGCTCCAGCCTTTTCATTGTCTCAGTTCTCACTTAATGTCGGTTCTGGCACCACGGTCGTGTTCTATGTGTCTCCTTGAATCTTGTTTTAGTTTAGTTTCAAATGAAGTTCAGTTTGATTCTGAGCAGCTTCCTCTCTCTGACGTCACATCAAGGACGTCTGAGTGAGGAGAAAACAAACCTTAAAAAGAAACTTTGGAGTAAAACTCAGCTGCGGGTTTGAATTAATGAAAGACAATCCCTGAACTTTGGTCCGAATACCTGTACCCTGATGCATGCTCAATAATCCAGGTAGAAAATTAAAAAAAAGCTAAGTCTGGTCCTCCTGTTTTGTTTTTTTAATGTCCAGAGGACCAGACTTAGCTTTTTTAGATTTGGTCCGAATGTTTTTGATGAGCTGGTCTGAAATGACCTTGGTTTTAGGTAATCCTTCATGAGCGGTCTAAAGAGTTCCACCTGGACGCACCTGAGCGTCTTCCTGTTCATGTCATCCTCGGTGATCCCGACGTACGTCAGCGTTTCATTCCAAACCGGGTTCAGAGAGTTTCGGATCGTCTTCGTTTTCAGCTTATTGGCCTGAAACACAAAGAGAAACAGAAATGATCCATGTGTTTGGTGTTAGAACTGCTGCAGCTTCAGGTTGAATCTAATCCTAACTTTTAGGATTACAGGTAATCTGGGTTTGTCAGCCAATGCCAGGACGAGCAGCTGCAAAATATTTTGTTTTGTTGACTTTTCCTGCAGAAACCACCTCAGGTGAAAACAAGTCAGAATTCTTTAGTTGAAAGAATTTCCTCCTTCTACACAGGATAGAGATAAACTGACCAGAACCGGCCGTGAAAGTTCAACGACATGGACCGGATGCAGGAAATCATCCAATCAACAAAAAACACAATTTAATGTTGGGCTAAAGTGTCAAAACAAAAACAAAGAAAGGTACATATTTTATAATCGCTGATAATAGCGTTCAAAACTATTTAAAAAAAAGGCCACTAATATTTGTACCAAAAAATGCTCTATGGCAGTTAATTAACATTTAATAACTCATTATTTTAATAAAATGTGACAAGATATAAACCCTAAAGCAGTCTTTATATTGTTTTTGTTATTGGTGTTGTTATTCACCCGGCAGTTTTCGACATGGTTTTCAGTTTATTGAAAACAACAAACCAAAAAAGTTTCTAAATGTGTTTCAGTCAGGAACACAGAGCTCTGACGTTGGCCACAGAACATCAAATAAAGAAGATGAAATTAGGTAAAAACTGACAAAATGCCCCAAGACGTCCACTGAGTATTAAATCCAGTCCTGTTTGGATGTCTGCAGCAGAACCATTGTTCAGAGTTGAACCGGGTCACAGGAAGTTGGATTATTGTTGGAAATCTGGATTGTTGTTGGAAGTCTGGATAATTATTAGAAGTCTGGATAATTGTTGGAAGTCTGGATTATTGTTAGAAATCTAGATTATTGTTAGAAGTCTGGATTATTGTTGGAAATCTGGATTATTGTTAGAAGTCTGGATTATTGTTGGAAATCTGGATTATTGTTAGAAGTCTGGATTATTGTAGGAAATCTGGATTATTGTTAGAAGTCTGGATTCTTGTTGTATTTCTATTATTTTGCATTTTATAATCCTTATGTATTTTATATTTCAATATGTCGCTGATATTGTTTGATCTGTATTACACTGTACAGTATTGGTTTGTTAAGTGCCCTTGGGTGTCCTGAAAGGCGCTTTTAAATAAAATGATTGTTATTATTATTATTATTATTATTATTATTATTATTATTATTATAGAAGTCTGGATTATTGTTGGAAGTCTCAGTTACTGTTAGAAGTCTAGATTATTGTTAGAAATCTGGATTATTGTTGAAAATCTGGATTACTGTTAGAAGTCTGGATAATTGTTGGAAGTCTGTATTATTGTTAGAAGTCTGTATTATTGTTAGAAGTCTGTATTATTGTTAGAAGTCTGTATTATTGTTAGAAGTCTGTATTATTGTTGGAAATCTGGATTCTTGTTAGAAATCTGGATTCTTGTTAGAAGTCTGGATTCTTGTTAGAAGTCTGGATTCTTGTTAGAAGTCTGGATTCTTGTTAGAAGTCTGGATTATTGTTAGAAGTCTGTATTATTGTTAGAAGTCTGTATTATTGTTGGAAATCTGGATTATTGTTGGAAATCTGGATTACTGTTAGAAGTCTGGATTCTTGTTAGAAGTCTGTATTATTGTTAGAAGTCTGTATTATTGTTGGAAGTCTGTATTATTGTTGGAAATCTGGATTCTTGTTAGAAGTCTGGATTCTTGTTAGAAGTCTGGACTCTTGTTAGAAGTCTGGATTATTGTTAGAAGTCTGTATTATTGTTAGAAGTCTGTATTATTGTTAGAAGTCTGTATTATTGTTGGAAATCTGGATTCTTGTTAGACGTCTGGATTCTTGTTAGAAGTCTGGATTATTGTTGGAAATCTGGATTGTTGTTAGAAGTCTGGATTATTGTTGGAAATCTGGATTATTGTTAGAAGTCTGGATTATTGTTGGAAATCTGGATTATTGTTAGAAGTCTGGATTATTGTTGGAAATCTGGATTATTGTTAGAAGTCTGGATTCTTGTTGTATTTCTATTATTTTGCATTTTATAATCCTTATGTATTTTATATTTCAATATGTCGCTGATATTGTTTGATCTGTATTACACTGTATTGGTTTGTTAAGTGCCCTTGGGTGTCCTGAAAGGCGCTTTTAAATAAAATGATTGTTATTATTATTATTATTATTATTATTATTATTATTATTATTATTATTATTATTATTATTATTATTTATTATTATTATTATTATAGAAGTCTGGATTATTGTTGGAAGTCTCAGTTACTGTTAGAAGTCTAGATTATTGTTAGAAATCTGGATTATTGTTGAAAATCTGGATTACTGTTAGAAGTCTGGATAATTGTTGGAAGTCTGTATTATTGTTAGAAGTCTGTATTATTGTTAGAAGTCTGTATTATTGTTGGAAATCTGGATTCTTGTTAGAAATCTGGATTCTTGTTAGAAGTCTGGATTCTTGTTAGAAGTCTGGATTCTTGTTAGAAGTCTGGATTCTTGTTAGAAGTCTGGATTATTGTTAGAAGTCTGTATTATTGTTAGAAGTCTGTATTATTGTTGGAAATCTGGATTATTGTTGGAAATCTGGATTACTGTTAGAAGTCTGGATTCTTGTTAGAAGTCTGTATTATTGTTAGAAGTCTGTATTATTGTTGGAAGTCTGTATTATTGTTGGAAATCTGGATTCTTGTTAGAAGTCTGGATTCTTGTTAGAAGTCTGGATTCTTGTTAGAAGTCTGGATTCTTGTTAGAAGTCTGGATTATTGTTAGAAGTCTGTATTATTGTTAGAAGTCTGTATTATTGTTAGAAGTCTGTATTATTGTTGGAAATCTGGATTCTTGTTAGACGTCTGGATTCTTGTTAGAAGTCTGGATTATTGTTGGAAATCTGGATTATTGTTGGAAGTCTAGATTATTGTTGGAAATCTGGATTACTGTTAGAAGTCTGGATTCTTGTTAGAAGTCTGTATTATTGTTAGAAGTCTGTATTATTGTTAGAAGTCTGTATTATTGTTGGAAATCTGGATTATTGTTGGAAGTCAAAGTCAAAGTCAACTTTATTGTCAGAACTGCAATATGTACAGGACATACACAGGATTGAAATTGCGTTTCAGTCCCTCTGTGCAACAGTAACCATCTAAACACTAAACACTAAAACATTTAATACACATAAGCATAAAATAGTAAAAGTGTAACACTGTCCTCGGGCATCTGGTTAGGATGCCTCCTGGACGCCTCCCTGGTGAGGTGTTCCGGGCATGTCCCACCGGGAGGAGACCCAGAGGAAGACCCAGGATACGCTGGAGGGACTATGTTTCTCGGCTGGCCTGGGAACGCCTTGGGATTCCCCCAGAGGAGCTGCTCCAAGTGGCTGGGGAGAGGGAAGTCTGGGCCTCCCTACTTAGGCTGCTACCCCCGCGACCCGACCCCGGATAAGCGGAAGAAAATGGATGGATGGATGGATGATAAAAGTATGAAAATTTACACCAACACTAAAACACCAAACACCC
>JBBPBX010089339.1:0-14321 GCA_038048925.1 Garcialebias charrua
GCATTAAAATTCACCATCAATGAAAAGTGAAAAACAGCCAAAAATTACCCTTTGACCCAAAATGGCTGACTTATGGCCGAACAGGTGTCCCTGTGATGGACTGGAGACTTGTAAATGTGTCCTTGTGATGGACTGGAGACTTGTAAATGTGTCCCTGTGATGGACTGATGTGATTTTTATATAACTAGGTCATGGAATCTCTGCAAAAAAATCCTTTGCAAAAGATGACATTCTTTTGGAATATCGAGGTGAACTGATCACCAAGGAGGATGTGAGAGGAAGCATCATGTTTACGATGAATCACAGAAAGTGTTTTTGTTTGAATTCTACTTCGATGGAAAAATATTGTGAGTATGTATGAGTATGTAAGAATAACCTATCATTGTGTCTGACATGACTTATAAAAGGCTATTAATTGTAAGGTAATTTATAGTGCTGGCAAGAGTTTTTTTTTTTTTAATATGCATTATGCATTTGTAGTGTTGATTCAGCAAACGAGGACAGGTCGCTTGGAAGGCTTGTAAATTATGACCATATAAACCCAAATGCAAAGATGAGGTACATAATTGTAAACAAAAAGCCCTATCTATGTTTGTTTGCAACTAAACCCATCAATGAAGGAGATGAGATCACCTATAATTATGGCGACTCAGAATGGCCATGGAGATGCAAGGTGATTTAAATTTTACTTTTTGAATGTAATCATGCTTAAAAATATTTTTTTAATCATACAGGTTTACAACATGTGTTTCACCACAATATATTTTCAATTATTTCCTACTATGTGATCAAAATCTCAACAGAGATTACATGGAATGTCTTCTGATGTGCAAGATTTTGAGGCACCACCTCCAACAGAGGTTTCAGTTGCTAACAAAACATTCTGTAAGAGCAAAATAAAGGTATGTGCAAGTGCATCGAGGAAGGATAGTTGACACTGAAAAAGTACTCCTTTAAAGAATGTCATTTTTCTATTTTTACTATTTACAGAATAGCCATAAATATGATAAACCAAACAATCGTGTAATGGTTCTTAATTTTTGTGATGTGATGGACTGGAGACCTGTCCAGGTATCCCTGTGATGGACTGGAGACTTGTCCATGTGTCCCTGTGATGGACTGGAGACTTTTCCCTGTGTACCTGTGATGGACTTGAGACCTGTCCAGGTGTCCTTGTGATGGACTGGAGACTTGTCCACATGTCCCTGTGATGGACTGGAGACTTGTCCATGTGTCCTTGTGATGGATTGGAGACTTGTCCCTGTGTACCTGTGATGGACTGGAGACCTGTCCAGGTATCCTTGTGATGGACTGGAGACTTGTCCACATGTCCCTGTGATGGACTGGAGACCTGTCCAGGATGTCCCTGTGATGGACTGGAGACTTGTCCACGTGTCCTTGTGATGGACTGGAGACTTGTCCCTGTATACCTGTGATGGACTGGAGACCTGTCCAGGTATCCCTGTGATGGACTGGAGACTTGTCCATGTGTCCTTGTGATGGACTGGAGACTTTTCCCTGTGTACCTGTGATGGACTTGAGACCTGTCCAGTTGTCCTTGTGATGGACTGGAGACTTGTCCACATGTCCCTGTGATGGACTAGAGACCTGTCCATGTGTCCCTGTGATGGACTGGAGACTTGTCCACGTGTCCCTGTGATGGACTGGTGACTTGTAAATGTGTCCCTGTGATGGACTGGAGACTTGTCCACGTGTCCCTGTGATGGACTGGAGACCTGTCCAGGATGTCCCTGTGATGGACTGGAGACTTGTAAATGTGTCCCTGTGATGGACTGGAGACTTGTAAATGTGTCCCTGTGATGGACTGAAGAGTTGTAAATGTGTCCCTGTGATGGACTGGAGACCTGTCCAGGTGTCCCTGTGATTGACTGGAGACTTGTCCACATGTCCCTGTGATGGACTGGAGACTTGTCCATGTGTCCTTGTGATGGACTGGAGACTTGTCCCTGTGTACCTGTGATGGACTGGAGACCTGTCCAGGTATCCCTGTGATGGACTGGAGACTTGTCCATCTGTCCTTGTGATGGACTGGAGACTTGTCCCTGTGTACCTGTGATGGACTGGAGACCTGTCCAGGTATCCCTTTGATGGACTGGAGACTTGTCCATGTGTCCTTGTGATGGACTGGAGACTTGTCCACATGTCCCTGTGATGGACTGGAGACTTGTCCATGTGTCCTTGTGATGGATTGGAGACTTGTCCCTGTGTACCTGTGATGGACTGGAGACCTGTCCAGGTATCCTTGTGATGGACTGGAGACTTGTCCACATGTCCCTGTGATGGACTGGAGACCTGTCCAGGATGTCCCTGTGATGGACTGGAGACTTGTCCACGTGTCCTTGTGATGGACTGGAGACTTGTCCCTGTATACCTGTGATGGACTGGAGACCTGTCCAGGTATCCCTGTGATGGACTGGAGACTTGTCCATGTGTCCTTGTGATGGACTGGAGACTTTTCCCTGTGTACCTGTGATGGACTTGAGACCTGTCCAGGTGTCCTTGTGATGGACTGGAGACTTGTCCACATGTCCCTGTGATGGACTAGAGACCTGTCCATGTGTCCCTGTGATGGACTGGAGACTTGTCCACGTGTCCCTGTGATGGACTGGAGACTTGTCCACGTGTCCCTGTGATGGACTGGAGACCTGTCCAGGATGTCCCTGTGATGGACTGGAGACTTGTAAATGTGTCCCTGTGATGGACTGGAGACTTGTCCATGTGTCCCTGTGATGGACTGGAGACCTGTCCAGGTGTCCCTGTGATGGACTGGAGACTTGTCCACGTGTCCCTGTGATGGACTGGTGACTTGTAAATGTGTCCCTGTGATGGACTGGAGACTTGTCCATGTGTCCCTGTGATGGACTGGAGACCTGTCCAGGATGTCCCTGTGATGGACTGGCGACTTGTAAATGTGTCCCTGTGATGGACTGGAGACTTGTAAATGTGTCCCTGTGATGGACTGGAGACTTGTAAATGTGTCCCTGTGATGGACTGGAGACTTGCAAGGGAACCGGACTTGTGATCTGAAGGACCCTGGTTCGAGTTCGAACCCCGGCCACTACACACCTTGGGGTGTCTATGAGTGCATACCTATTTCCCCAGCTCCCCGGGCGCTCACTACGGCTGCTCACTGCACCACTTGGTGGTGGTTGGGTTAAATGCAGAGAACAATTTTGTCTGTCAAGTATGGGAAACATACACAGATGACAAAAATGTGTAATTTATATATTTTAATTTATAAATGTGTCCCTGTGATGGACTGGAGACTTGTAAATGTGTCCCTGTGATGGACTGGAGACCTGTCCAGGTGTCCCTGTGATGGACTGGATACTTGTCCATGTGTCCCTGTGATGGACTGGAGACCTGTCCATGTGTCCCTGTGATGGACTGGAGACTTGTCCCTGTGTACCTGTGATGGACTTGAGACCTGTCCAGGTGTCCTTGTGATGGACTGGAGACTTGTCCACATGTCCCTGTGATGGACTGGAGACTTGTCCACGTGTCCTTGTGATGGACTGGAGACTTGTCCATGTGTCCTTGTGATGGACTGGAGACTTGTCCCTGTTTACCTGTGATGGACTTGAGACCTGTCCAGGTGTCCTTGTGATGGACTGGAGACTTGTCCACATGTCCCTGTGATGGACTGGAGACCTGTCCATGTGTCCCTGTGATGGACTGGAGACTTGTCCACGTGTCCCTGTGATGGACTGGTGACTTGTAAATGTGTCCCTGTGATGGACTGGAGACTTGTCCACGTGTCCCTGTGATGGACTGGAGACCTGTCCAGGATGTCCCTGTGATGGACTGGAGACTTGTAAATGTGTCCCTGTGATGGACTGGAGACTTGTAAATGTGTCCCTGTGATGGACTGAAGAGTTGTAAATGTGTCCCTGTGATGGACTGGAGACCTGTCCAGGTGTCCCTGTGATTGACTGGAGACTTGTCCACATGTCCCTGTGATGGACTGGAGACTTGTCCATGTGTCCTTGTGATGGACTGGAGACTTGTCCCTGTGTACCTGTGATGGACTGGAGACCTGTCCAGGTATCCCTGTGATGGACTGGAGACTTGTCCATCTGTCCTTGTGATGGACTGGAGACTTGTCCCTGTGTACCTGTGATGGACTGGAGACCTGTCCAGGTATCCCTTTGATGGACTGGAGACTTGTCCATGTGTCCTTGTGATGGACTGGAGACTTGTCCACATGTCCCTGTGATGGACTGGAGACTTGTCCATGTGTCCTTGTGATGGACTGGAGACTTGTCCCTGTGTACCTGTGATGGACTGGAGACCTGTCCAGGTATCCCTGTGATAGACTGGAGACTTGTCCACGTGTCCTTGTGATGGACTGGAGACTTGTCCCTGTGTACCTGTGATGGACTGGAGACTTGTCCAGATGTCCCTGTGTCCCCCTTCAGTGTAGCCAGTCCAAAGTTGGACAGATTCTGGAAAAAGGAGCAATACCTGATCCTAATATGTCAGACACAAGTTTCCCTGTTTTTCCCAGCACGTCAAAATGGTGCTTTCCTCCTGACACAAGTAATATTGGAGAAAGCGCATTTAAAACATCAGGCCAAGCCACTTCTACCACATACTCAAAGGATAAACCAGACAGAAAAGATGAGCTTCTCAAACAGGAATCCTCAAAGCAGATTACATGTCTACAAAACTTCTGTTATGTTTGTGGTAAGCCACAAACTAAAATTTCACGCCATTTGCAAACACACCAGACGCATCCTGAAATTATCCAACTGTTTTCCCTTCACAAGGATTCTAAAGAGCGCAAAGTTTTATTAGAAAAATTGAGGAACAGGGGAATTCACAAGCATAACAATGCAGTTTTACAAGGTGGACAAGGGCCCTTGAAAGTGAAGAGAAAGACAAAAGCTAAGGCCGTAGATGGAACATTTATTCACTGTATCTACTGTGAAGGAATGTACGTTCAAAAGCAACTATGGAGACATGTCCGTAGATGCCCTTGTAAGCCAGAAAATATGGATATGGATAATCCACCTGGAAGAGCCAAAGTGCTGAGTTTGGCTTTGGCTAAAGAGTCTGCATTCTATCATGAAATCTGAAGTGGTGTTTGTAAGATCATTAAAAGTATGAAACCCGACGATGTTACCTCAGCTGTGAGAAATGACCTGTGTATTATTCAGTTTGCTCAGTCACTCCACAACAGACATGGACAAGACCCCTCAAAATACGACTACATGCGACAAAAGCTTCATGAAGTTGGCCGTTTGTTGATATGTCTGCGCACAAAATATGCAATACATAACCTAGAGGATGCTGTGAAACCTGCTAACTTCCAGAGAGTTGTGCAAGCAGTAAAGACTGTGTCAGGCTTTGATGAAGAAACACGTTCATACAAAAAAACAAGCCTTGCCATAAAACTGGGACATACACTGAACAAAATCTGTAACCTTGTTCATTGCCGAGCACTCATGGCAGAAGATGAACAACTGATGAAGTCGTCAGACGCATTCAAAAAACTGTGCTCATTAAAATGGTCAGAGATGGTGTCTCATAGTGCCCTTAGCACTTAAAATCATGCCAAATACAATAGGCCATTAACATTACCATTCACTGAAGATGTTAAGCTTCTGCATCAGCATCTGAATAAATCAGGAGAAAATGCCTTTAACACCTTGAAAGATGAAGCCAGCCCCCAGACTTATGCAGAACTTGCAAAAGTTACACTTGCATAGGTCATTGTGTTCAATCGTAGACGAGCAGGAGAGGTTTCAAAGATGCACCTACGAAGTTTTATGGAGCGTGACACCACCAAGCTCCATGATGATGTTGCCATGGGTTTGTCAACGGTTGAACAGAAGCTCTGCAGCCATTTCACTCGGGTTGAAATCATTGTGAAAAGAGGCCGAAAGGTTGCAGTTTTACTCGCACCAAATGTGGTGGATGCACTGACTTTATTGGCAAGTAAGAGAGAGACATGTGTTGTTTTACAAACAAACTTATTTCTATTTGCAAGACCTAAATCAATGAGTCACTACAGAGGACAGGACAGTCTGCGTGTTCATGCAAGCCAGTGTGGAGCATAGCACCCAGAGTTCCTCAGGTCAACACAACTACGGAAACATGTAGCCACGCTCTCACAAGTCTTGAACTTAAAAAACAATGAACTTGACCAGGTTGCAGACTTCTTGGGCCATGACATCCGTGTTCACAGGGAATTTTACAGATTACCAGCTCCCCCAACACAACTGGCAAAGATATCCAAGCTACAGGTTGAAAAAAATATGGAGGAACTTTTTTTTTAAATAAAGTATTTAAAAGTGTAACACAGATTTATACAATATTAATACATAATACAGAAAGGTACATACCCCAGATACTGGTAGCATACTGGTTATTTAACCAGTATGTATATTTTGTACCAGACTATTCTATAAAATGACATGTTATCTTGTACTCAATTGGTATGTACCTGGTACCTATGCAACCTGGCTTTATAATGAAATGACTAATAACCTAGTTGCCTGGTATGTACCGAGGTCTTTGTTACAATCAAAAAAATGTGTTCAATAAAAAAACAACTGGACTTTTATTTGTAGCAGAAGACGTTTCGCCCTTCATCCAAAAGGCTTTCTCAATTCTAAGAGAAGAGACCTGTCCAGGTGTCCCTGTGATGGACTGGAGACTTGTTATTATTATAACTTGTCAGTTATTATTATTATTATTATTATTATTATTATTATTATTATTATTATTATTATTATTATTATTATTATTATTATATTACTTAAAAATGTGTTCCTGTGATGGACTGGAGACCTGTCCAGGTGTCCCTATGATGGACTGGAGACTTGTCCACGTGTCCCTGTGATGGACTGGTGACTTGTAAATGTGTCCCTGTGATGGACTGGAGACTTGTAAATGTGTCCCTGTGATAGACTGAGACTTGTCCAGATGTCTCTGTGTCCCCCTTCAATGTAGCCAGTCCAAAGTTGGACAGATTCTGGAAAAAGCAGCAATATCTGATCCTAATATGTCAGACACAAGTTTCCCTGTTTTTCCCAGCACTTCAAAATGTTGCTTTTCTCCTGACACAAGGAATATTGGAGAAAACACATTTAAAACATAAGGCAAAGCAGTCTGCATTCTATCATGAAATCTCAAGTGGAGTTTGCTATTTATGAGACTGAGCTGAATGCAGCACCTCAGACTGAGGAAGTCTTTATTTAGGGCCTTGTCATCAAATTTATCAGTGAACTTAAAAGGTATGTGGAGCTTTATTAGTGTTAACAAAAAATACAATTTTTCCTATTTATATAACTAGGTTGAGGAATCTTAGCAAATAAATCCTTTGCAAAATATGACTTTCTTTTGGAATATCGAGGTGAACTGATCACCAAGGAGGAATGTGAGAGGAAGCAACAGGTTTGCAATGAATCGATGAAAGTGTTTTTGTTTGAATTGTACTTTGATGTAAAAACTGTAAAAAAAACTTTGTCGAGGAAGTCTTCTTTTATAAGACTGAGCTGAACATAGCATGTAAGACTGAGGAAGTCATTCGTCCGAAACACGTCTTCAGTCTGAGGTGCTGCATTCAGCTCAGTCTTATAAATAACACCCTCTCACAGTGGATCAACCAGTTTGCAGGTCCTCCTTGATCATGAGAGCAGCTGGTTTTGGCTGTTCAGCAAACTCGTTGATCCACTGTGAGAGGGTGCTATTTATAAGACTGAGCTGAATGCAGTACCTCAGACTGAGGAAGTATTTATTTATAAGACTGAGCTGAGTACAGCATCCAAGACTGTGGAAGTCATTTGTCCGAAAGGTTTCCTCAATCTGAGATGTTGCATTCAGCTCAGTCTTATAAATAGCACCCTCTCACAGTGGATCAACCAATTTGCTGATGACAGCCAAAACCAGCTGCTCTCATGATCAAGGAGGACCTGCAAACTGGTTGATCCACTGTGAGAGGGTGCTATTTATGAGACTAAGCTGAATGCAGCACCTCACACTGAGGAAATCTTTATTTATAATACTGAGTTGAATACATTATCTCCAGACTTGGACAAAAGACTAAACATTTCCAGTTTTTTTTTTTTGCTTTTCTTTGTGTTGTTTTTTTGAATGTCCTGAGGACCAGACTTAGCTTTTTTGATTATTCTACTAGAATTATTGAGCATTCATCAGGGTATTTTAATTTTAGTATGTGTCTTGTTCAACAAGCTTTCTAGTGTTTTATGTTTTCATGTAACAAATGTGATGCCCTGTGATAAACTTGCGAACCGTGAAAGGTGCACCCCGCCCCTTGCCCTATGATTGCTGGATATGGGCACCGGCGACCCCCGTGACCCAAAATGGAAGAAACGGGTAAAGATAATGGATGGATGTAGAAAATGGGCAATGTTTAGGCTGATGGTCCTCCTTGATCATGTGAGCAGCTGGTTTTGGCTGTCATCAGGAAGTCTTTATTTATAAGACTCAGCTGAATACAACATCTCAGACTAAGGAAGTCTTTATAAGACTGAGCTGAATACAGCATCTCAGACTGAGGATGTCTTTCGTCACTCGTAAGTTAGGGATAACCTGTACTTTACAGTGGGTTGTGGTGAACCGTGTAAAAAAAGTACAATTTTGTTTTAGAAATATGTACAAGTTTATAATGTTAATGTTTTATAATATGTAAATATGTCATCTCAGACTGAGGAACTCTTTCATCGCTCGTAAGTCGGGGATCACCTGTACTTTACAGTGGGTTGTGGTGAACCGTGTAAAAAAAGTACAATTTTGTTTTAGAAATATGTACAAGTTTGTAATGTTAATGTTTTATAATATGTAAATATGTCATCTCAGACTGAGGAACTCTTTCGTCGCTCGTAAGTCGGGGATCACCTGTACTTTACAGTGGGTTGTGGTGAACCCTGTAAAAAAAGTACAATTTTGTTTTAGAAATATGTACAAGTTTGTAATGTTAATGTTTTATAATATGTAAATATGTCATCTCAGAAGTCTTTCATCGCTCATAAGTCAGGGATCACCTGTACTTTACATTGGGTTGTGATTAACCCTGCAGAAAAAGTAAAATTTTGTTTTAGAAATATGTACAAGTTTGTAATGTTAATGTTTTATAAAATGTAAATATGTCATCTCAGACTGAGGAACTCTTTCGTCGCTCGTAAGTCGGGGATCCCCTGTACTTTACATTAGGTTGTGATTAACCCTGCAGAAAAAGTAAAATTTTGTTTTAGAAATATGTATATAATGTTAATATGTTTTATAATAATGTAAATATGTCAACAGAATTTAAGTTTTTATTTTATTTTATTTGAAACATTTAAGTTTTATTTTATTTTAAACATTTGAAGATTTGTTAGTGAATATAAATAAAGTATGTGCCTAATTTGTTTAATAAAATCAGTTCAAAAAACTGTTCTCCTAATGCAGTGTCCTGTCACATTTGTGTGTTTTATGTTAATTTTATGTTAAGTAGGCGGAGTTTAAATGTCCCTTTAAAGACCCCATAATGCATGTTTGTCCTCCTGTCACATTTGTGTGTTTTATGTTAATTTTATGTTAAGTAGGCGGAGTTTAAATGTCCCTTTAAAGACCCCATAATGCATGTTTGTCCTCATAAACCACATTTTTTGACGTCCTTGTAAACCACACTGGAGTCTGGGTGGTAAAACGTGCTGTGAAGCTCCTATCGGAAAGCTAAAGTGACCCAAATTTTTTTCAAAATTTTTAGAGTGCTCTGAGCTTGGTCCCAGGTCGCTAGGACCTCGGGAAGGGGTAGACCCCGTATTACACCTTCGGGCGGGTTTGGCGAAAAAGTCCGGCTAAACCACATTGACAAACCTGTGTGTGTGTGTGTGTGTGTGTGTGTGTGTGTGTGTGTGTGTGTGTGTGTGTGTGTGTGTGTGTGTGTGTGTGTCTGTGTGAAAAGTCCACCAGTTGCCAGTGGTGAACACCAATGTTTATGTAGACCAGTGAATGAAAAGTCAAGATCATCCTTTACAAGTGAAGAATGGCACATTCTGATATAATCTTTATATTCTGCAATTCCAGCTCTCGTTTCCTTTTCTTTCTTGTTATTATGATCAGGAGCTGGTCATTTGGACCTTTTTTATAAACATACTCAAACTGCTTTCAAAGGGATTCATTAAGTACTGTATTGCCATCCAAACCAATTGATGTCCATGCTTCCTGACTGAAGGCCATCATGCAATCTGATCTAGAACAAATGATCAAATAAGATTCTTGTTCAGAAAACAGTGGCTCAATTAGGTCTTTCGGCCAAACCACAGCAAACAAATCACTTTCTTGATCAATGTCTTCAATAATTAAATGCTGGGCAATAGCTTTTCTGTGTGGTTGCTGTCAATACAGTTGAAATTTATTTCTCGTTGCCTGTAAAGAAAGTCAATGTTTACAACCTTTCGATTTTTTTGACTGCGAAGGCAAATAATTTGAATGCAGCAGCAGTGAGAAGGGGAATTAAACAGTCTGCGGTGTATCTGTGCACGATAATGTCTTTACAGAGTTTTTATTTTCTCATGCTGCAACATTAATCAATAGCTGAAGTTAGATATGCCCTGCAGTCCTAAACCCCATACACTATAAGAAATATTGGTACACAGTTTCCATGATATGAAGGATATGAATATGATAACTGTCCAGTGCTACTTTGTAGTACAATCCACAATGGTAATCTAAAATGATGAAATACATCCTCAGAAAGCGTTTCAGAAAATGTTCTGCAAGGGTTTGATCGTGTCTCATGATGTAGTTTCCCTCAGGAAGAAACAGTGTATCATTATTTTATCCTACCCTTTGGCTATTTACAACACTTTTCACTGACGAAATAACTTCCTTTCAATTGGCAACTCCTGACCGCTTTGTCTTTGTAAGGTAACATCCCTCGCTAAGAATGAAAGTCAGAACCTAAAGGACAAATTACCCTCAGTGGCTGGATGGTTACACAAGCAACAACAAAGACTCAGCTTCACAAAGAGTGCATCTGAAGAGACAAATCTCAAGGATGCAAATCAATGTTTACAGAAAAGCAATGTTACAAGTGTTGCTTGTAATGGCACAAAGGCAAATAATCGCAACAGTCACAACAAATGGTGAAATTGTCAAGTAATGTGAGAATAGTCAAACGAATCCCACAAGCATCACAGCTGAATCTATCTGGTCCCAGTTAGACGCTGGACTTTCTCACAGCTATTTGAAATTAAACGCACTATTAGAGTCTTCCCCAAAAGCCCACCCCTTCCAGCCGTAAGTCATTGCTCTCCGGCACAACTGTTAATTCAACCCAGAAATCAGCAAAGCTGCTGAGCCCATTGGTCCAAGCAAAGTCTCAAAGGAAGCACTTTAACCCCAACCACAATACGTCAGACGTCTAAACTCAGCTTCTACGCAATCCTGCAGGGGCAGGGCACTCCATAAGATCCACTTTCTAACACGCACTTTATGCTGCCTTGAAAAAGAAACAGTACATAATAATCAAACCAGTAGGTTTACGTCTCGTTGCTCAAAAGGACAAAATGTGCAGGGACAGAGTTACAAGTTTGGCTGCAGAAGCCATATTTGATCGCTCCAGACACTTTGCTGAGAGCCCAGCAGGAGTAAGAAAAAGAGCCGTTGATGGAATGTAGCCATTTGTTTGACCCCTGTGGCCGTCTCAAGGAGGAAGGCCGGAGACAGGTAGATATATGGCCAGTTTGTTATTGTGAATTCCAGATCCTGTGATTATCTCCAACTCTCAACCTTCTGGAGTTTTTTAATCTGGGGGATTCCTGCCACAGTTCACGTGCAGTCACTGACGTCGCTTCACGCTCACCTTTGTCTGACCTCCCTCTTGACTACATCAATGCAACACACTACCCACCCACGCACACGCAAACACAAATATAGCACAACCACACACACAAGAAGAGGGGGGCAGCACCTTACAGATTCCAGGGCCTGGGTCAGGTTTCGTTTTAATGTCTGTTTGAATGTTGATGGGGGGGGGGGCGAGTGGCTGAGGGAAAACGGGGGTTAGCATGGACGGGTGTGGGGTGAGCGGGAGTTCCCAGCAGCCATCCAATCTGCTCATGCACTACTCCTGAAGTCACACACCATTTTTTTGAGGAAGCTGGATGAGAATGAGCAGCTTCATAACTCTAGCTTTAATCATTTTTTAAAATGTTTATTAAAGATATGAAAGAGTTATCTGTAAAAGATGCTGACGGACAAGACCAAGAGAAACTTTTAGACAAAAGGAATCAAGTTTCGGCACATTTCTGCAAAGGAAAGCTGCTGATTGAAACCAGATAAGGTTCAAATGGAACTGTTAGGTCCAGTAATGAGATTCCTCGAGTGTATGTTTGGATTAGGTGATTACAGACTTTGCCTTCCTCCTCTTAGACGTGCACGCCGACACAGTCTGTATGTGCAGACTTTAACAAGCATGCACACACACCGGTGGTAAAGCGCTGAGCGTTGGGCTGTCACGAGGCGAAGAGTTCACGAACACGGTGAAACAGCTCTGTCTTCCTGTCTCCGTACGAATATAAGAAGGTGCGGCAGAACAAAAGGAGAACAAGTGTATGGAAATAGACACAGTTGGCAAAAACTGAACAATGGGCCAGCTGGTTCGTTTTGAAAGTAACGGTTGTCGCAGCCTCTTGGAGATGGGACCAAGTCTGACATGGTGCTAATAAAAGTACAGCTAAGATTTAAAGACGAGGCGAAACTCAACAACAGGGTACCACTGTTTACAATGAGGTTCCCCATATAGATGGCTAATAGTTTATAGATATGCTATTACTGTACCGTATTTTCCGGTGTATAGGTCGCACCTTTTAATGTTTTTTTCAAGGCCTGCGACCTATACTCAGGTGCGACCTATATATGGCTTGTTATCACTTTCGGTGAAACACATTTTTAAATCCAGCTCATTTCACAATTACGTTCATTTATTAAGGAAAAGTTCAGCTCAGACATATATTTGCTATAATTTTTATCAAACAAATAATTGTTTTTAAGTGTTAATCTTCTTAAAAGCCTTGCTGTGCGCTCCTGTGGCAGACATTTGCAGCAGAGCTAAACGTAGGTGTGACCTATACACCAGTGCGACCTATCTAGGGATTTTTCCAATCTATTGGTGATAATTGGACAATGCGACCTATACACAGGTGCGACCTATACACCAGAAAATACTGTAATTCCTTTATAAACACTTTATAAATTGTTAATAACTGCTTATTATGCATTTATTAAGGGCAAGAAAGAGACTAAACTGACTTGTTTCTTGACAAATAGTGAGTCAAATCTGCCACCTATATATTTTATCTAGAGTTGTTATAAGTAAGTAAATTATATTGATATAACACCTTTTACAGGCCAGAAACCACAAAGTGCTTTACAGAATACAAGAATCAAGACATAAAAACACAAGATAAAAGATAAAAACACAAAGTATAAAAGAAAAAACAACATGCGTACGACATAAGACAAAATAAAACTAATTAAAAGCCAATCTGAACAAATGTGTCTTCAGCTTTTAAAAGTATTAAGTAAGTTTTTTCCCATAGGCGTTTTGATGTTCATCAACGTTCATGGATCATATGTTTGAGCAGAGAAGACACCATCACAGCACACACACACACAAAAAAAACCTGATATAATAGCGTAAAAATTTCAAATTGAAGTCAAACGATAAAAATTACAAAAGGAGCAGAAACGGCCAAGCCCAGCTCAGGTGCCATGTTGCCACGCCCCCATTTCAGACTACAGGTAAGTTACTACCTTGTAAGCATTATAAGTATTTGTATACCTATTTATTTAGCATATAAAATTGTACATTATCACTGCATTATAAGTATCTACAACTGATATTATATCTTTAAAAATAGGTTTACAAATAAGGTGGTAACTTAGTCTGAAATGTTTAATATAACAACTCTAGATGAAATATACAGTATAGGTGAATACATTTGATTCACTATTTGGCAAAAAAAAACTAGGCAGTTTTGTTTCCATATCACCCTTAGTTAATGCTTAATAAGCAGTTATTAACAATTTATAAAGTGTTTATAGAGGAATTAATAATGCATCTATAAACTATTAATGGAGCCGTATTGTAAAGTGGCACAAACAATAGAATGCAGCGTGTCAACAAACACTTGTTTTTGTGGAGAGCAACATCAGATTGAGGTGAACGTTCACGGTTTTCTTTGCACAGCAATGAAACAACTTTTGAACATTTAGTTCGAAGCTTGTATTTACCCTTTATTTTTTCCTCATAAAACAGCCTATTTTTACTTTATTTAATGCAC
>JBBPBX010089341.1:0-10917 GCA_038048925.1 Garcialebias charrua
ACACAACATCAAACAATATCTTTCAGTGTTGTGGCTTGCTGCACAGCAGCAGAGCACGTCTGGAGGTTGTTTAAAGGCCTGCAGGCCTTCCTCCAGCCCACCTCCTGCCTTTCCTCTTGCATGAGGAAGGACGTGCTTATTGGGATTGGGTGAGCAGATGCTCCTCATTGGTGGGATCCAGCGTGGCATGGACTATTTCCTGCTACGCCCTTTATTCCAATAAGCGAGCTAAAGGGCGAGCTATACGAAGGTAGAACGTTGGTTACGTATCGTAACCCCAGATTCTACGAGTATAGCGAGCCCTTTAGCTATCGGGCCACTCTGTATCCAAAATGGCTGAATGAATTAGCTATATTTGGAGATAGATTCACCCTGGTCGAGGGGTTTTATCGACCCGAGGGGTGGGCCCATCCGGTAGGTGGGCGTGGACTAAAAGGTTTTCAGTAGGCGCTGACGCGCGGGGGAGACTTCCAATAAGCGAGCTAAAGGGCTCGCTATACTCGTAGAATCTGGAGTGTGGTTATCAGTAATGTCAGAGGGAATTTGACACATCACACCGATGTGTATGGCGTGCAAATTCACACCCTAACCTATTTCTCAACTACATGTTTGCATGTTGAAGCATGCACCGGCATACAGATACTTAGATAGTATTACATTAAATGCGATTTATTAAGCCTGTGTTATTTAAATACTTAAACAAGTGTTTTTTTACATAGCTCGATTTATTTTCTAATAGACTGATCATAGATAGTCCAATATTCTTTTTGTTTAGTGATGATTCCAAAAGCTGACGTTCTTCTAAATATTTATCACAATGTAACAAAACGTGCTCCACAGTTTCCATCTGAGGGCAGTGGTCGCAGGCCCCATTTTCATGCTTTCCTATTTTTAAAAGAGAACTATTAAGCCCAGAATGTCCTATTCTAAGTCTTGACATAACTACTTCCTCCTTTCGCCTTCCACTCAAACATTTATTTTCCCCAACATTCTTTTGAATTGTATACAGATGTCTTCCGTTTTCATTGTCATCCCATTGCTCCTGCCAGGTCTTAAGAATTTCTTTTTGTATAATTGATTTTCCCTCATTTTTACTCAGTGGAATATTTAAATGAACAATTTCTGATTTCAAAGCCTGTTTTGCAAGAATATCTACTTCCTCATTACCTTCTACACCTGCATGAGCAGGAATCCAGACAAATCGGACATAGTATTTTTTATTATGTAGCTGAACTAATAATTGGTGTATTCTAAACAGCAAATCCAATCTGGAAGCTTTTCCAGACTTTATACTTAATAATGCCGCTTGGCTGTCTGACGCTATTATAAATTGACCATCACCCCCCATATCATAATCCAGCAACCATTCCAGTGCTAGTATAATGGCTGATAATTCAACTGTAAAAACAGCTAAATGATCAGCTGTTCTCCTCTTAAGCAAGACTCTAAGGTGTGGGATATTCATTGCTGCTCCGGTTTTACCACTATTTGGATCTTTAGATCCATCCGTATATATAATCATACTATCTTTATATCTTTCAAGATGCTTATTCACTACCATCCACTCTGGAGTATTTCCCTTTTTAAGAATTTCCCCCAATTGGAGATCAACTTCTGGATATATAAATAGCCATGGTGGAATTTCAGATTGTGGAACTGTTGCACTATATTGGAATTTAGTTAAACCAAGATTATCAGCTTTAATGTCCCCAACCCATCCAAAACTATTATAATTTGATTTATTATGTTCCCAACAGTCCTGCAGCACCATCTTAGTTGGATGATCTTGTTTATGTCCTTGTAGGTTCACCCAATACAAATACATTAGCTTTAATCTGCGTAATCTCAACGGAAGCTCACCATTTTCCACTTGTAAAGCTGCTAAAGATGTTGTTCTGAAAGCTCCACAACAAGTTCTCAGTCCTTTCGTTTGTTCACTATCCAGTTTCTTCAGATGACTGTCAGCAGCTGCCATATATGCAATGCACCCATAATCTAAAGAAGATCTCATGAGGGCCCGATATATTCCTAACAGCGCTTTTCTTGATGCTCCCCATTCCTGTCCAGACAGACATCTTAGCAAATTGTTCACTTTTTTACATTTATTTTGAACTAATTCTATTTGATGTTTCCACGTTAAACTTTCATCAAAGATGACTCCTAAGAGCCTCACCGTTTTAACTTGTTCAAGCTTTTGTTTATAAAGGTGTAACGTAACGTCCTTGTGTCTTCTATAAAAACAAATGACTTGAGTTTTTGTTGTTGACATCCTACATCCCCATTTGTTTGCCCAAACTTCCACTTTCGAGATAGCATCCTGCATCTTTTTCTGTAAATATACCAGATTACGTCCCCGCACCCACAAAGCCCCATCATCTGCATATAAGGATTTACCTATTCTCCCATCCATCTCATCGAATATATCATTTATCATGATATTAAAAAGAATCGGACTGCACACACTGCCTTGTGGGGTACCATTCTCAACAGTGTACTTGGTAGAGAAATTTGTCCCCACCCTAACTTCTATTTCTCTACCAAACAAAAAATCCAAAACCCAATTATACATCTTACCTCCTATACCGAGGTTCCTTAATTTAATCAGTAATCCCTCTTTCCATAACATATCGTACGCCTTCTCCATATCAAAGAACACAGCTATCACTAATTCTTTATTCGTCTGAGCTTTTCTTATGTCAGATTCCAAACACAGTATTGCATCCATTGTACTTCTCCCTTTACGAAAACCACTTTGAAAAGGACAGCATTTATTTTTACTTTCAATAAAATATGTTAGTCTTTCTGTAACTAACCTTTCCATTATTTTACCTAATTGTGATGTGAGTGCAATAGGTCTATAATTAGTCGGATCAGCTGCCTTTTTCCCCGGTTTTAGTATGGGAATTATGATTGACTGTTTCCATTGCGCGGGAATATTTCCAGTCATCCAAATCAAATTAAACAGTTTTAATAAAACAATAAGAGATGATTTTCCTAAATGTTTAAGCATGGTATAGCATACCCCATCCTTACCAGGTGTTGTTTGCCTAGTGTTAATAATAGCTTTTTCCAACTCATATATGGTGAAAGGCATATCTAAATCTTGATCTGAGACTATTTTCTTAATAGTAATTTCTGGGTTTTCAGATAATAACTTTTCTTTATTCCTTTTCATATCCACAGATAAATTGTTTGAACTGTGTACTGCAATGAAGGATTCTGCTAACAATTCCGCCTTTTCTCTATTACTGTCCGCTATTTTCCCATTCAATTTTAGCACAGGTAAGGAAGAAGTTTTCTTAACCCCATTCATTTTCTTAATGATTCTCCATACTTCCGCTAACTTGGTTTCTCTTCCAATAGAATTGCAATACTGTCTCCAGCATGCCTTTTTTGCTGCTCTAACAGTCTTCTTAACTATAGCTTGTGCTTTTTTATATTGTAGTAATGTCTCCATAGTATGGTGCTTTCTGATCAATTTAAAGGCTTTATTTCTTTCTCTTATAGCAAGGCTACATTGCTCATTCCACCAAGGAACAGATTTTCTATTTCCTCTACCCCTAGTTTTAGGAATTGAAGTTTCAGCTGCATTAATAATGATAGATACAACCTTTGTATGACACATTTCCATATTACAAAACAAATTCTCATCTAATTCATTAAATTGAATATCAACTAAATTTCTAAATAAATCCCAATTAGCCCTATTTAGTCTCCATCTTGGTATCTGCTCCTCCTCTTCTTTAATTACTTCTGAACCAATTGATATCCTAATAGGGAAATGATCACTACCCATAGGAAAATCACTCAGCACCTCCCAAGATGTTATTCCAGCTATTGCATTTGATACTAATGTTAGGTCTAAAACACTTTCTAAATTTCTATTACAATCATATCTAGTGAGGCTACCATCATTAATACAAACCAGTGAATGTAATTCAATAAACTCTTCAATTACCAAACCATTTGTGTCTGTATTCAGACTTCCCCATAAATTATTATGTGAATTGAAATCACCACACCATAGAGTCTTACCGTCATTTTGTACGTTTACTTCATTAAGCTCTGGAATGGACAACTTTCTGTTAGCGTTATAAAAATTTATCACAGAAATCTGATCTTTTCCCAACCAAATTTTAATTACTATTGCTTCATGATTCTGGTTAATTGATTCTACTGTATATCTTACTCCAGTTTGTACAAAAGTCGCCACTCCTCCACCTTGTTTGTCCCTCCTATCATTCCTAATTGTTGTATATCCAGGTATTATGAAATCCAATTGGGGCTTGAGCCAGGTTTCTTGAATGAAACTACAGTCCACGGCCAAAGGGACAGTTCAAGGGGTCAGCGGCTCTTTCAAGCTTTGACAAAAACTACCATAAAACTGAATTTTACAGGATGTTATATCCACAACAAAAAATGACTAGTTTTAGCAGTTTCCCGTCATTTCCATTGCAAATATATGAATATATTAGTACGAATAATAGTAAATTATACTCTGAGAGTGAATGGTTGTCTCTCATTGGTTCTATGTGTCCCTGTGATGGACTGTCGACCTGTCACAGTCACTGCTGGAATTGCCCCCCTCCAGTTTAATGTCCTTTCTCTTTAGCATTTCCTGCATGCTCCACTCTTTCTTGTCAATGAATATCATTACAAGTATTGAATGAAGCAAATATAACAAACACAACAAGAAATAACAGCCTAACAGGGCATACAATGAAATAAAATAAGACAAGTTACCAGGGAAAAAAACAAAACAAAAAAAAAACAATAATAATACCGTACTATCAGCATACACAATTAGGTATTATTTATACATTGTGACCATGCTGACAATGTTCTAACAGCCTTACGATTTGCACAGTGTTCAATGTCTTTTATATAAGTTTCAAAGTCCTTAAAAAACACAGAAAAAATCGGCCTTTTCTTTGAGAATTTACATTTATGTATGTAGTACTTAGCAAAAATTAAAAGTTAATAATGGACTTCTTTTTCATGTTCATTGTCATTTGCAAAGAAACCCAGGAGGATAATGTGTTCATAAAGCAGTTGATAATCTTTACATAGGTGAGTTGTTATGAAATGGGTCAAGTCCTTCCAGAAAATCTTAGTAACTGAGCAATACCAAAAGAGATGTGGTACAGTAGCTCTATTGTATTGTTTTGTATAATTTTATTCATTTAATTTTAAAAACAATGACAATTTTAAAAAAGAAAAATTAAAAACATAAAATGATGTGCTTACCCATAAAAATAGCATGCTAATCAGGTTACAGCGTCCAATTTTTATTCTGACATAATTATTTCTGCTCTCCTAAGGGATTTTGTTCTGTCACTTAAGTTCAAATCTTGGACGTATCCTTGTCTCACTGTCGCTGCTGATTATTGTCCAAATCAGGTTCTTTTTGCTCAACTTCCAATTCCCTTCTTTGTTACATTTGTTTCTCATCTTTAATATTTCTTCAAGGCTTAATAATTACATGGCAACTTTTTAACCTGAGCTCCACCCATAGTCGTAAGCATGTTTTGTATACAGTACTTGATTAAAGGCTTACAAAAAAAATCTAATCGTGCTGAAAAAAAATCACAACAGATGAGTTCTTTAAAGGCCCTTCATTGACAACTCCCCCAAACTACCGTTAAATTATTTTAACATTATTCACAAACACCTGCCATCTCATTTCATATCTACCCGATGACATTTTTAATATATCACAACAATTTATCATTTGGCAAATGTCATGAACCTAAATCCTGAGCGGTTTGTTTAAAGTACAGTAGACATTTTTAAAGTGGTGATAAACTTATGTCATTAAGTTTATGAGTTCTATTCCTGAAAGTTCATCTTTACTTTCATTCAGTCAGTTCAACAGCCTGCTCCATTCACTGACCTTGTTTCGTACATACTGTACGTTTTAATGTGTGAAGTGCTAGTTTACAACTGAAGATGTCTTTTGGAGTATTTTATAGTGAAAAGTAGAGCAACGACAAGCAGAGAACTGGTTTATTAAGTTTTAATTCATCAAAATATAATCTTGCTGTCAAACAAAGTATTTTCCACTTTTGCCAAAACCTTTGTACAGAAATGTCAATCCAAAAGTAATTTTATTAGACATTGAATAAAAAAACATTGCAGTTCAGTTATTAGCTGATATGATTTATTACAGATGAAATGGATAACTGTATTCAGCTGGTTCAGAATGCATGCCGCTCGCTTTTTAACTGGTACCAGAAAACGAGAGCACGGCCCTCATTTTAGAAACAGTAGTGGCTCCCAGTTGGATTAATTTTAAGGGTCTCATTTGTTTTTTAATGTCTTCATGGGCTCGCCCTACAGCATCTGTCCAACTTGCGCCAGCTGTTCCTCACTCTCAGGTCGTTTAAATCTTTTCACGCAGCTTCAGATGTTGAATTTTAATATTTTAATTATATTTTATGTTGTTTTTACTTTAACTGTTCATTATTTTTACTGTTTCAGTTGAATTTATTGTTATACCAGTGTTGTTTTTTTACAGTGCATTATAAAAAAAAAATTGTCTTGTATTATTATTGTATACTTTCATAAAAAATGTGGCAGAAAGTTCAAGTAAGTTTGTCATCTCATCACGTGGTACATGAGCTGGAATGAAATTGTGTACTCAGGGTCCCAGTTACACTTAATAGCAAAAAAAGAAAGTGTAAAAATAAACAGTACACAAGCATCTAAGATACACACTAAACACTAATAATGCAAAACAATACTGTGTTAACAGCAGCCAGAAAGATGACATCAATACAATCATACAAACCCAGATTACAAACATACAAACCCAGATTACCCCAGAAAGATTACAAACTTTACAACCCATCTTACATAAAAATTCTTGCAAATCCAAATCTAAAGCTATTTTATTTAAACTGCAAACGACTTTACTCTTTATTTAAAATAATCAAGAACCTGCAGAAAACAAAGTAAATTTACATTAAATGTACATTTATACAAACTTTAAGCTTATTTATGTGCTCAAAGAGCATTTGGCTACTAAACACTACAGCAAACTATTTACATAAATAATATTAATATGACTAAACAAAACAATAAAACCTTCAAAAAGATTAGTATAACTTTTCCCATGATGAGTAAGTGGATAACTAGTAAAATAAACTATAGATGATTTGAAATGATTCAGTGGAGTCAGAGGCCAGACGTCAATCATTTCTGTGCTTGTCGAGTTTGTGAGGACGGACCAGGAGCGTTGTCTGTGATCACAAAATAATTCCTTCCTTTTAAAGTAATGGATGACAGCAGGGGGGTAACAGGGGTGGAGGCAATTCCTAAAACACAGAAGAAATGCATAAACCGGTTAAACTAAGCGTTTAGAGTACAGTCAGAGAGGTCAGGGGAACTGACGAGCCAATAAAAACATAACCCAACTGAACGCCTCAGTTTCATGCAAAAATATTTTTTCTTTATTTGTGAAAGTGTAGCAGACTAACCTTTAAAACAAAACAAATTAAATATGCAGTTATTTTTCATGAAATGTACTGATTAAATAACTTATTAAAACGAACTTATGCCCAGAAGTGCATTTAAAAACAGCCACAGAATAAATGAATAATTCACTAAGAATAAAGGATGAATGGTGAGAGTGCGCCCTCTTGTGGACAATTATGGCGCAAAGAGAATAAAAACACAATTTCCTCCTTAAAGTCCAGCACCCACCATTTGTTCATATTGCATGTCCGGCAAAATATGATAGAGACATAATATGTTTGGTGGCAAATGTTAAAAACTAACTAAACTTGTTTTTAAAATAAGTTTTTGCGTTTTCAAGCTGGTGCTTTGGAAACAGCCCTCTATGTGGGCTGAAAGGATCCGGACCAGACGAGACACCAGCCGTCTCTTTCTCAGTTCTGGACAGAGTACTCATCACAGGAACATAATGGCTGTGTCTCAATTCAGGGGCTACGTCCTCATGAGGACCCAGCCTAGCTGGGCTGAGTAGGCCACGCACTCACAAGACCGGGTGGGCTGAGCGAAACTGCTGAAATGGGACGGTCTAGCCTTCAGGTTTGCCGGCATTGAAGTGGGTGGGGCGTTCTCTTGAAGTGGGTGGGAAGTTCTTGTGTTCCGCTTGGTGTGTGTGGAAGAGAAGCGACGCCGCTAAAATATATTAGTTAGCTGAATACATGTATATATATTAGTGTTTCTGAGTTTACTGTTTGTTAAGAACTGATTACAAATCAGCTTATAAGGGGCGATCTGTTAAAACCCAGAGTGGACCTCCGAAACGCAAGTTGTCCATTAGCTCAGTTGATAAATCAACTTGCGATTGGTGCAGAGATACTTTTCTCGAAGCTGGTTCGAATCTCACTCGGTACGGTTAAAACTTATTTTACGTTTGTCTTTTATTGGATAAAAAAATGAGGACTGAGATTAAAAGGAAGGAGTTTGTGAAACTCCTTTTTTTTTATCCAATAAAAGACAAACGTAAAATAAGTTTTAACCGTACCGAGTGAGATTCGAACCAGCTTCGAGAAAAGTATCTCTGCACCAATCGCAAGTTGATTTACCAACTGTGCTACAGAACAACTTGCATTTCACAGGTCCACTTTGGGTTTTAAAAGATTGCCCCTCAGAAAATCCTTGCTACGCACGTGTAAAATAATCTGATTTGTAATCAGTTCTTCAAAAACAGTAAACTCAGAAACACTAATATACTGTATATTCAGCTCACACATTTTTTTTTGTCGTTTCTGTAGTAAAATTTTAATGAGATATATTCGAGCTGAGGTTGTTTGAGATGACTAAATAAAGGTTGAATGAATATTCGCGCTGAGGTTGTTGTTAAAACGAGCTGATGACTCAACAACATGCAGCACGCAGAAAGTCCCCCCCCCCCCGCGAAATCTCTGCTGGCGCTATGAATTCTGGGATAGCCTCCGTCTTGAAGGATTCACGAATGCATCCTTCGATTTCGGCAGGAAGTAGGCCGCATTCCTCGGCCGCATGAGGAGGAGTCTTCGAATTGGGACAGTCCTCCGCGCGGGGCAATGACGTATGCGGCCGACAAATGCGCACTCATGAGGATGCAGCCCCTGAATTGAGAGTGAGACACAGCCAATGTTGAATCGATGCACAAATAACTTGGGGCCTTGCTCAAAATGGAGGTGGGGAGTTATAGCCGAGAACGGATGGAAGTATTTTATTTGGTGCGGCCACCCGCTTCAAAGATGACACTGATTTCCAGAATAAAGATGTAGCATGGATTGCTTATCATAATTCTGATTTTACTTGCCTTATCAGCTTAATTTAAAAAAACGGATTAATAGTTTAAAGCAGGGCTATTCAACAAAATTACTCAGGGGGACAACAGTTTAAACCAAGAGCTCAGGGACCGGACATCCAGCAGTTAATGTTGTTAAGTTTACTTCATGGTTTAAAATTTAGTTTTACATCAAATAAACAAATTGGTGGGCCGAACTGAGTTAAACTGAGGGCTTGATTTGGCCCCCGGGCCGCCATTTGAATATCCCAGGTTAAAGTCTTTACTTGACAAAGTCAAATGCAGTCAGTGCAGCTGTGTGTTTTTACTACTACAGCAGTCCCTCGCTACTTCAGTTAATTTATCGTGGACTCGCTCTATCGCAGATTTTCAAAATAAGATTGGACATGACTCACAATTGGCTGATTGATGGATGAGTTGCACGATCGACATGGAATTTTTATTTTAAATAAATTTAGCATCTGCTGCAGCTTTGTGCAGCCCATACTGCAGGATAAACTTCCTGCTGCAGCTGATCAGCTGTTTTGCGTGCAGAGCGGAGAAGTGGGCGTGACCAAGAGCGCTTGCAGGTGGGGAGAGCAGCGGAGGCAAAGAGCTGAAATCATGACCTGTGTTCTTTTAGAGAATTTAGTTTAGAAACATTGTTTAGAATATTGCAAGTGTGAGAAGGGTTTAAAGGTCCACTGACATGATTTTTCTACTTTTCATCAAATTGCTCAAAATATATATTTTTTATCATTTAAATATGTTCGTTTTTGCAAACAAAATGATAAATCACTTTAGTGATTTTGAACTTCAAGCCGTGTTTAATCATGGGAAATCCGATTACACACGAATGCACCATCTGTGACGTAGTGTGCAGAGTGAGAGGCAGAGGGCTCTGGTCTCTTTAATAGCGGACAATTTAAAACCTGACAAGATGAATTTTATCAATCTATGTGAAGATTTGAGCTATTTGTCTTCATTTTGGGAAGCAGAAAATAGTTTGGGTGATGGAACAAGAAACAACAGGATCTAATTTAGGTCTGATGCTGTATCAGACTTACCGTACTTTTCGGGGTATAACACGCAGTTTTTTTAAAACTAATTTTAATGCCCTGCGGCTTATACGCCAAAGCGTTGTTATTTATGGATTTTCCCCCATATTTTTAGACCCATTTTTGGCTCTGATATCACAGTTTTTCATTTTGGCCCCCAAAAAAAGGTGCAGTACCACTTTTGTCCGCTAGGGGGACACTTCCAGAGGGGTACACCGACCGTTTCTAGCTCGTGTCCGAAAAAAAGCCTCCTCTGCTCGGACTGACTCTGTCGCTGCCCGGCCTCCTGCTCTGGAGGTAGCTACTATTAGCTGTGACGTTATAGCAGGATAACTCATAAACCACACCGCGGATTTTCTTGAAACTTACAGAGCGTAATTATTTGGTGGTCATTTACAAACTGTTAGCTGCAGAAGATATTTAGAGCTATAAAAAAAAAAATCGCTCTTTTAGCTGCAAACAAACAAACTCTGCACACTACGTCACAGATGGTACGTTCGCGTGTAATCGGATTTCCCATGATTAAACACGGCTTGAAGTTCAAAATCACTAAAGTGATTTATCATTTTGTTTGCTGCAGTTAGCTCCGTGAACAGATACCTACTATTTAGA
>JBBPBX010089342.1:0-14320 GCA_038048925.1 Garcialebias charrua
CATACACAACACTACCCGGGTAGCAACATTGCTAAAGAACTTTAAAAAAAAAATTCATAAAAAAAGGAAGCACTCTATTGAATTTTTCTTGTATTTTATTTTTCTACATTTGTAAATAAAGTTGTTTTTATTGCTTGTGGGAAGCAATAAAATAATCAGTTTGTTATTCGGTTGGTGTGACATTACTCTTGGTGGAGGAACCTAGTAAAAGTTTGTGCCTATTCCCTACTGGTCCACTTCAAGTGCGCTATGTTTAAAAACTTTACTTATTGAAAGCATATATAAAGTAAAGAGTTTTGGTCCAAGCACTGAGCCCTGAGGAACTCCATGATTAACTTGGGTGGATGAAGAAGATTCATTATTTATCTAAAAAAGCTGTCTGATCCTCTGGACATTCAAAAAATTTTCAAATTTTTTTTGAATGTCCAGAGGATCAGACTTAGCTTTTTTAGATTTTTCTACCTGGATTATTGAGCATGCATCAGGGTATTCATTATTTATATTTACAAACTGGAATCTATCAGCTAAATATGATTTAAACCATTTTAGAGCTGTTCCTATAATCCCAATATCATATTCAAGACTCAGTAGTAAATTATTGTGATCAACTGTATCAAATGCAGCACTGAGGTCTAACAGGACCAGTATAGACACAAGTCCATTGTCTGAGGCCATGAGAATATCATTAGTGACTTTTACTAGTGCAATTTCTGTGCTATGATAAGCTCTAACCCTGACTGAAACTCTTCAAACAGATTCTTTATTTGTAGATGTTCATTCATCTTACTTGCAACTACATTATATGTGGGTATCAATTAGGGGAAACACCTCTTTAAACAGTCTGGTTGGGATGGGATCTAGCAGACACGTGGATGGTTTGGATGATGCTATTATTTTTGACAATTCAGAGAGCTAGGCAGGACAAAAACAGTCCAAACATAAATCAGGTTCTAGTAACATTTCTAAAGCTGCATCATCCAACAGGGAATCAGGGTAGTAGTAGGAAGGATGGTTTGAATTTTCTCTCTAATTGAAACAATTTTATTTATAAAGAATCTCATGAAGTCATTATTGCTTATGTAGTATATAGTTGTAGGGATTCTTGGTTCGACAGATATGGGATTTTTAATCACCATAGTCTAGCTATGGTACTGAACAGAAACCTAGGGTTATTTTTATTCTCGTCTATTAAAGATGACCAATATAAAGTTCTAGCTTTACGGAGAGCTTTCTTACATGTTAGTAGACTAGTATCTTTCCCAGTTGAATAACATTCTTTAACATTAGTGAGTACCATTTTCTCTCCTGGTTTCTAATTGCCTGCTTTGAATTTTGTAACTCAGAATTGAACCAAGGAGCTAATGATTGATTACTTTCATTTTCAGCTGAGCAAATTTATCAAGTGAAGTTTGCAATGAAGTTGTAAAATTATCAACAAGATCATCTAAGTCACTGTTCTCTGATGTGTTACACTGTAAGACAGAGGAAATTCTTGATGGAAGAGAGTCTGTGGCTTTCCTGAAATCCACATTCATCTTCACTGTCATTTAAAGTAAACTCAAAGGTAATTTAAAAAATGGTCAGACACAACAAGATTTTGATGGTGTACAGTATTTTTAAATCCTTAATCTCTATGCCATAAGTCAGAACCAGGTCAAGAGAGTGATGATGAGAATGAATAGATGTTCGGACATTTTGGGTAAAACCAATTGATTCTATTAAATTATTAAAGAAAGACTATGCTTAAGCTATCACTTTCAACATCTACATGAATATTGAAATCACCCACTATGATGACTTTATCAGTATTTAGTAGTAGGTCAATTAAGAATTCCGAGAATTCAGACCACAACTGACAGTAAGCGCCTGGTGGATGATATATAACAACTAGTAAAAGTGGCTTTTCTGATTTCCATTTTGGATGAGAAAGACTGGGGGACAGTGATTCAAAATAATCATAACTAATAACTGGTTTGACATTAATCAATAATCCTGACTGAAAAATAGAAGCTACTCCTCCCCATTGGCCAGTTGTTCTAGGAACATGAAAATTTAAATAATTAACAGGAGTGGATTCATTTATACTAACAAAATGCTCCTGTTGTAGCCAGGTTTCTGTTAGAATAAATCAATATGATGATCAGTTATTAGAGGAAAGAGATCTGATGATGTTCAATAATCCACATTTAATGATTTTATCATTTTGTTCTGGTAAAGTAACTATTTATTTCAATAAGATTGTTATGGTTTATATTTTTAGAGCTATTTTTTGGTTTATTTCATTTGAGCCGTGAGCAAGCTGACACCATATCAATGGGGGTGTGGGTGGACAACAGAGGAGAAGCAGCAGAGAAGTGCGGAAGACTCCAACTATGCTTCCTGGACTGGACCCTGGGTTGTCAATAATTCAGAGTCAGAGAATCTTTATTGTCATTTGCACCGCATGTGGTACATGTGATGAAAACAAGATTATGTACACAGGGTCACAAACAAAATCAGACATATTCTAGAAAGAAGAGCTCCATTCAAAGTGGGATGGGTGCCATCTGTCCGCATCAGACCAGGTTTTCCCCAAAAAGAACTCCAATTATCTATGCAGTCCACGTCGTTGTCAGAACACCACCTGGACACCCAGCGGTTAAAGGTACAGTATGCAGTTTCTGTAGAACTCCAGCACTTAGAAATATTTTCAACAGGCAAAGCATTCTGATCCCGCTCTGCCCCCTTGTGGTCTGTTAAATTTCAAATTCAAGCTCTGTTTTTATTGGCTGATTCAAATTCAAGCTCTGTTTTTATTGGCTGGTTACAAACTCTGTTTTTATTGGCTGGAAAATGGTGGGTCACCTTTTCTTTTTAGAAATGCTTATTTACCACCTGGAGAAGCAAGGGGACAATATATATATATATTTTTTCAGAGATTACCTGGCTAACATCAGTCTGTCAGGAGGTAGTGACAGAGTGAAGAAATATGTTCATAAAAAAAGCTACATACTGCAGCTTTAAACGACGACATACGGCTAAACATGTCATCGCTGGTCAGGTTGGGGAGGGGGCCAGAGAAAACTATGGAGTCCGACATGGTTTTAGCAAAGTCACACACCGAAGCAACATTAATTTTACTGACCTCCGATTGGCGTAACTGGGTGTCATTACCGCCAACGTGAATAACAATCTTACTGTATTTAGCCTTAGCCAGCAGTTTCAGATAAGATTCAATGTCACCCGCTCTGACCCCCGGAATGCATTTAACTGTGACTGATGGAGTCCCTAAAGCAAGATTTCGAACTATGGAGCTGCCAATAAGCAGGGTCTGCTTCTCAGCGGGTGTATCACTGAGCGAGGGAAATCGGTTAGAAATGTGGTGGTGAACTGGGGGCTTAGGCTTAGCACTACGCTTCCTCTGGACCATCTGAAGCGTTGAAAGATGAAAGGTGTTTCAAGCACTATCCAACAGTAGAAAAACAACTGTATTGAGGGTACAGTATTTGACTATTAGAATGTAGAAGCGTGCGAAAGATAGATAAATTCAGAAAACAAAAGATGACTTGAGCAAACAAATTACTCTAGCCACAGCAGAGAAAACAGGAAGTGACACAACATATTTCACCACGAATGTGCAACGTCAGGAAGGAGGGCCAATGTACACATGTGATACACATGTGATATACATGTATTATGTATTATCATTGTATTATGTAAAAAATAAACTAATAAATACTTGAAACCGTTTCAATTCTGGGCCCTGATTCTATCATAAATTAAAGATTAACTTTTTGAATGGAATTATGGAAGTTCAACAACTTTTCCATGATGTTATATTTTTTGGGGAAAAGGGTCTGTATTTATCCTATACAACAACAAACATATATACATATATTTTGAAATATTTGTGTTTTATTATTTCATTTTTTAAAGTATTCAATGTAAAATGGTGAGTAGGTTCTGAAGTCCCAGATGGGTGGCGCCCTAGTGCCCCCTACAGGCGAGCCGCCCCAGATGACAGGAGCAGGGAAACAGACCATGATGACTAAAAACATGACAAGAGGGGCTGAGAGCAAGGCAGGGGACAGAGGGCATGGTCATAACAAAGGGACATAGGCGTAATTTACACGGGGGATGGGGGGGTTATAACACCCCCAATAATTTGATCCAGTCAATATAACCCCCCCAATAAAATGACATAATTTCATCATTATACATATCTTACATCAATAATTGATTTTCTTTATTCATTTAAATTTTTTAGTAAAATTTCTGCGTGTTTTTAAGCAAACTCCCTGAGGACTGACCCCCTCCCCTGCAAAAAACTTGGTATCACCCATCCCACCGGCTCACGTGGGTCACGGAGCTGCTCCATGTTTCAAACAGCAGCTAACAGCAGCGGTTCTACCATTGAGCGTAGTTGATGTTTCAGACGTGTTTTCTCCGGTAAGTTGATGTAAATACAATATTTTTTGCCATTGTGAAGCGTTAGCTGACTGTTCTGTACCAGTTTATAAACATTAATACTTCATGTTATCAGTTTTTGTTAATTAAACATGTTAAATTACTAGTTGTGTTTTAACTGCAGCTAGTTCTGCCATCATGACTGGTTTAAATTGATGTATTTCTGTCTAATTCAGCGTTTAAAAATATTCAGTACAGCTTAAATTTGAAAGTTTTTTTTTTTAAATTATTTTATGGTAATTCCAGTTACTGAAATCTTAACTAGAAAATACTTAGCCTTTTTTTCTGAGAGATTGATGTTGTTTAATTTAGTTCAAATTATAGATACTTCGTCAAAGACTGCAGCATAAATTGTTGAATCAAGATGTTTGAATAAAATTATTTTAACACCATAACCTTCACAAATTGGTATTTACTGCAGGACTGTTAATTTAAATGTGTTTTATATTATTTGTTTAGCGTATGGTAATCATGGGTCAAGTTCAGATTAGACTCTCTTTCAAGACAGAACAAGAAATAAGAATTATTACAAAGAATATATCAGCATCAATAAACTGTAGAACTGTAACAATTTTTAATTAAATTATCACATTCATGTCCATCTTCATCTTTTCAGATTGACTGAGCGATGGGCTAAGAAATGACACCAGGTTGGTGGAACTGGTCAGTCCTCAGAGAGATGGAGCTGGTACGTTAATGGTGAAGTGTTGGAGTTGACTGGTTGATGGGGAGGCTGTCAAAATAAAAATCAAATTAAAGTGATTAGAAATTAGTTTTTCAAATATCAAATGCAAGCCTTGCAACAACTTTGTCTGAAATTTACTGAGGATGCCAAGACTTATGTATAACTATAACTTATGCATAATCAGTGAAATTAAATAAATGTAAGGGACATAAAAATCCCTCCAAGCATACCATCCATATGTACAGGTGTTGAAGCTGCACTGGGTGGTGTGGCGTTTTCAAATGATAGCCCAAGCTCCTCCATGGCAACAATCAAGGTGTTTGGTGGGGGCTTGCTTGTTGTGGCACAAGATGCTGTTTGTTTTTTCTTCATGTTTTTTGTCTGGCTTTTACTTCCAAGATGCCCAGCATTGCACAAAATTCTTTTTCTTTCATTTAAGATGTGTTTTGCTGCTATTCTGAGTCTCAGCCTGATGAACCTGCTGGTTATTTTTCTTTGTACATCATGACATGAAGGAAGAATGCTTTCTAATACACTTGCTTCTCTCCATAGAGTATCAAAGGCGTTGGGGAGCTCCATGAAGGATTGACTGGTCCTTGTTCTGAAAAGCCTTTCAACTTTCTGGACCAGACTGAAGGCTTCATGTGATGGCCGACACAGGACTCCTGGTTTGAATTCCTTCAGTGTCAGTGGCACCATGCTCTCCTTCCAGAGTCTCATCATTTTGCTTAATTGAACTTGAGCATCCGTCACAGATGTTGGAATGTTTGATGACTTTATTTACTATGTATCCTGTAAGATGGTACAGAATACAGGTTTCACTGTTGGTGAAATCAGAAGGACTTGAGATGATATAATTAATAAACAGTATAAATAGTAGTAAAGTACTTTATTAAAGCTTGTTTTGTAGGAGGTCATGAAGAGACGACACAGGAGACGAGCTGCAAAACTCCTTCTTTAATCAACTCCTACAGAACTGGCGGTAAAACCCAAGAACCGCCTTATATATCACCATACAACATCCGGTCCTCTGGACCTTTCACAATAAAACATCCGGTAACACATTCGGTCCACTGGGTGTGAGTAGAGCCCCCTAGTGGTCCACCACACACGCCCCCCCAGAACACCCAGTAAGGTCCATCACTAGTCCAGCAGTTTAGGTTTGATCAAACGCCCAGAACGGCTGAACTTGGGCCCTGCGTAATCAGTCTGATGAAGCGGGGGGCGACGAGGAGGGCCTGCAGAAGATTCAGGCTCCAATGGACGTTGAGAGTCTCTGGAAGGAGGACCGCAGTCCGTTAGCAATGTGGATGGAGGTCTGCCCCTGCGAGGAGCCTGGGCCGTAACAACCTGATCATCTGACATAACATGAGCTGGTTTAAGCCTATCGATACAGACAGTCTCAGTACGACCCCCTAAATCTAAAAGGAAGTGTTTTGGACCTGGTTGAAGAACACGAAACGGTCCATCATACAAAGGCTGTAGTGGTGTCCTGTGTGCATTGTGTTTGACAAAAACAAATTTAGAGGACTCCAGACTCTTAGGGACAAATGACTGGGGTAAACAATGGTGTACCGGGCCGGGGACACGAACAGAGCCCTCCTGAGAGGAAAAATGGAGCAACGGCGGAGCGAACTGTGGTGAGGGTACCTCAGGTAAAAACTCACCGGGGACGCGCACAGGCTGACCGTAAACCAGCTCAGCCGGGGAAGAGCTCAGGTCCTCTTTGGTTGCGGTACGTAAACCCAACAAAACCCAGGGAAGACGGTCAATCCAGTTGTCACCGGTCAATGCCGCGCGAAGTGCAGCTTTCAATGACCTGTGAAACCGTTCACACAAACCATTAGCTTGGGGGTTGTAAGCAGTGGTCCTGTGAACGTTAGTCCCCAGACCCTTGGCCATGGTAGACCAAAGCTCAGAAACAAACTGCGGGCCCCTGTCCGATGTAATGTCTGAAGGGGGGCCAAAACGCGCAACCCAGGTAGACAAAAATGCCCGGGCCACCACTGCAGCTGTTGTGGATGTCAGAGGAACCACCTCAGGCCACCTGGTGGTCCGGTCTATTATAGTCAGCAGATGAGTAAAACCCTGTGATGGAGGCAGAGGGCCCACCAGGTCTACGTGCACATGATCAAACCGCCGACCAGGAATGGAGAAAGGTTCCAAAGGTGCTTTGGTGTGCCTGTTAACCTTAGCACGCTGGCATGGGACACACGCTGCTGCCCACTCCTTAACTGCTTTACGCAGACCGGGCCAAACAAACTTTGAACTGACCAGTTTCACCGAGGCTCTAACACCTGGATGAGAAAGGGAATGTAAAGAATCAAAAACGCGGCGTCGCCATGAAGCTGGAACCAGAGGGCGGGGCCTGCCAGTAGAAACATCACAGAGCAGGAGAGGACCTCCGTCATTCACCTGCCGTTCCTCCAACTCGAGGCCTGTGGGCCCGGACTGGAGCTCGAGTATTTCTGCGTCGCTACGTTGGTCCGCAGCCATAGCAGAAAAATCGATGCCAACGTACACGGGAGAGATCAGCACCCGGGAGAGACAGTCGGCCACCACGTTGGATTTTCCAGCCACATGCTGAATGTCTGTAGTAAATTCAGACACCGCTGCGAGGTGGCGTTGCTGGCGAGCAGACCAGGGGTCAGAAATTTTTGACATAGCAAACACCAAGGGTTTGTGGTCAACATATGCAGTGAACTGGCGGCCCTCCAGGAAAAACCTGAAATGGCGTGTGGCCAGGTAAAGCGCCAGCAACTCTCTGTCAAAAACACTGTATTTAAGCTCATTGTCCCGCAGCGTACGGCTGAAAAATGCAAGCGGCTGCCAAACCCCGGAAACCTGCTGTTCTAACACAGCCCCCACCGCAACATCAGATGCGTCGGTTGTTAAAGCTATTTGTGCCGCTGGGGATGGATGGGCCAAAAGGGCAGCAGTGGCCAGTGCAGCTTTAGCATCACCAAATGCCTGTAGGCGTTCTGGTGTCCAGTCCACACTGTCGTTGGGCTTTTTCTTTTTTAACGCTCCATAGAGCGGTCGCAGCAGGTGTGCTGCCCTGGGGAGGAAACGGTTATAGAAATTAACCATTCCCAAAAATTCTTGTAGCGCTTTAACAGACTGGGGCTGTGGAAATTTGGACACCGCCTGCACTTTGGTTGGTAACGGGACGGCACCACTAGCAGAAATGCGGTGGCCCAAAAAGTCAATGACTGGCAACCCAAACTGGCATTTCGCTGTATTTACAATCAGGCCATGTGCTGCCAGGCGCTGAAAAACCTCACGGAGGTGGGACATGTGCTGGTCAGCCGAGTTGCTAGCCACCAGGATGTCGTCCAGATACACAAATACGAAGGATAGTCCTCTTAGGACTGAATCCATCAACCGCTGAAATGTTTGTGCTGCACCTTTAAGACCAAAAGGCATGCGTAAAAACTCAAACAGGCCGAAAGGCGTGATAACAGCGGTCTTAGGGACATCCTCCACATGCACAGGAACCTGGTGGTACCCCCGTACTAAATCTACTTTAGAAAAAATGGAGGTCCCAGCCAGGTGCACTGAAAAGTCCTGGATGTGGGGGATGGGATAACGATCGTTCTCTGTGATGTTATTAAGGCGGCGGAAATCCCCACATGGACGCCATTTGCCATCTGCCTTGGGCACCATGTGGAGGGGGGAGGCCCACGGACTGTTTGAACGTTGCACGATGCCTAAACGCTCCATGTTAGCAAACTCTTCCTGTGCGATTGCTAGCTTAGTAGCATCGAGGCGGCGTGCACGTGCGAAAACCGGGGGGCCCGTCGTGGGGATATAATGTTCGACCCCATGTTTTGTGGTTGTGTTGGCAAAATTAGGAACAGTCAGTGAGGGGAACTCAGACAATAAACGTTGAAACACATTACCCGAAGCTAAAAAGTTAGCATGCATTAAAGGCCCAGCTCCTCGCGTCTCACAAGGCAGTGACGAAAAGGATACAGCGTCGATCAAGCGTCTGTTAGCAATGTCAACGAGGAGCCCATGAGCACAAAGAAAATCAGCCCCTAAAATAGGAACTGAACTCGCGGCTACAACAAAGTTCCACTGGAAGTCCCGGTCATGGAAACAAACAGTCACCAACCTTTCACCAAACGTCCTGATGGGAGAGCCATTGGCCGCGGTTAGTTGCGGCCCGCAGCCTTCTGCCAACCTGTCGGAGCCAGCCGGGGGAACGAGGCTCTTCTGCGAACCAGAGTCCACCAGGAACCGCCTCCCCGACTTCGAGTCTTCGATGAAAAGCAGCTTTTCCCTGTCGCCAACAGCCGCGGCTGCCAACGTGCGCTGGCGTCGTGGTTTTTCCTGCGGCCTGCAGCTGCACGGCGGGACGCACCGTCGTGCTTTGGCGCCAAAGCGCTGGTGGTAGGAACAAAGGACGGCTCCTGTCCGCCTGCGGGTCTTTTCCCCTGCTACCACCGATGGCTCGTCCGGCGCTGAGGGCGTTGCTTGAAGCTGAGGTGCTGCTGGAGATCCGGGGACCGCCGCTCGGACCGCGAAGGTCCTCGCAGTTAGAAGTATGCGGTCGGCTTCTTCGGCCAGCGCGCGGTAATCCTTCTGCCGCAGAAACGGGGAGCTGGCCAGCACGGTGCGCACTGGAGCTGGAAGCTGGCGGAGGAGGAGGTGGAGGAAGAGAAACTCGCAGTCGCCTGATCCCCGCAAGGACAACATGCTCTCGACGAGCTCAAGAGCTGTGCCATCGCCCAAACCGGAGAGGGAAAACAGTTTCTCAGCGCGCTCCGCGTCTGAAAGTGAGTAACGCCTCAGGAGCAGCTCTTTGAGGGCGTCGTATTTTCCTTGTGCCGGAGGAGCCTGGAGCAGGCTCAGTGCCCGCTGGGTCGACAGTGGATCCAGAGCGGCGACCACATAGTGGTATTTTGTGTCGTCTGCAGAAATCCCTCGAAGGGCAAACTGTGATTCGACGTGGGCGAACCACGCCGGGGGGGCGTGCAGCCAGAAGTCCGGGATTTTAACGGCCACCGCAAAAGCATGCGGGGCCGCCTGTGGAGGTTCCACAGCCGCGGACATCTGAGGAGAGCTGGCTGGAGCGTCAGATGTCGGCATATTCAATTCACGAGGTCACCAGTGTAGGAGGTCATGAAGAGACGACACAGGAGACGAGCTGCAAAACTCCTTCTTTAATCAACTCCTACAGAACTGGCGGTAAAACCCAAGAACCGCCTTATATATCACCATACAACATCCGGTCCTCTGGACCTTTCACAATAAAACATCCGGTAACACATTCGGTCCACTGGGTGTGAGTAGAGCCCCCTAGTGGTCCACCACAGTTTTACATTTTAATTTTTTTGATATTTTTTGTTTATTGGAATTTTTCACATTTTTTACATACATGAACATTGCACACTGAACATCACTATATACAGAACTTTTGCCTGGGTGTCTTTATTCTAACCAACTTTTGACTTATCTGGTATACAGTAGTTAGATTATTCTCCATTTGTTGTCACTATCTCTCGCCTTTAAATATTGTCCATTTCTTCCATTTTTTGTCCATTTGTGTCTGTTGAAGTCTCAATCGATGCGTCAGTTTCTCCATAATGTAGATTTCTTCTATTATGCCAGTCCATTGTTCTTGGCTCGGGGTGTCCGTCTTTCCCCAGTTCCTCGTAATAGCTTTCTTACAGGCTATTAACATTATTTTGATCAAATACTTGTCCTTTCCCCTTATATTGGTACCACGAAAATTGCACAGATATAGTACCCCACTACTCAAGGGAATATCATATCCCAAAATCTTATTTAGCGTTTCATGTACATTTTCCCAAAATTGAACAATTTTAGAACAGTTCCAAAATATGTGTGCATGATCGGCATTCAAAGATCCACAATTTCTCCAGCACCCCAGATGGGTGTCACTATATGCATTTTTGACTTTAGGTGTAATGAAAAATCTTATTAGATTTTTCCATGTGAATTCCCTCCATATCCGTGAATTGGTAGATGTCTGATGCATTTTCCACATGTCTAGCCAATCTTCATCTGAAATTGTCACATTAAGTTCTGATTCCCATTTCTCTTTAATATACTTAGTTGAATGCTTATTCATCCTCAGTTTTTGATATAAAGTAGAGATGATTTTAATTTTTGTTCCACTAAATGAATTTATCACAATTTGCATCAAGCCATTCACTTCAACAGAGGGATCCCACCTGATTTCTGTTCTATAATAATCTCTTAACTGTAGGTATCTGTAAAATTCGTGGTTATCTAAATTATACTTCTCCTTCAGTTTTTGAAAACTCTCAAGCTCCCCATCTTTCTGAAGAGTGTACCACCCTGTGACTCCCTTGTTGATCCATTGTTTAAACCCTTTATCATATATTGCTGGTTTGAAATCGCCATCATACGCTACCCACCTGAGCATCTTCATTTCGTTATTAATCTTGTATTTTTTCAGTGTTTTAAACCATATATCTAATGTAAAGATTGTAATTGGATCCATATATTTCTTGATTTTCTCATATCTATCTTTGTCCCCGATAACGCTTTGAATTGGATATCCTCCAAATTCCTTCTCTATTTCTTTCCACTTGGCCATATAATCCGGTGTGCACCAGCATATAATATGTCTGAGTTGGGCTGCACAAAAGTACTCTCTTAAATTTGGTAAACCCATACCTCCTTTGTCCTTTGGCAGCTGAAGAGTTTCATATTTAACTCTAGGTTTTTTCCCACCCCAAATGAATCTAGATATCATCTTGTCCCATGTCACAAATTGATTTTGAGGAATCTCTATTGGTAGTGCCTGGAACAAGTATAAAAGTTTTGCTTGCACATTCATTTTAATAGCTTCAATTCTTGAATTCAAATCTAGGGGTAAAGTAGTCCATCTATATATATCTTTTTGTATCTCCTGGCTTATTTTATCATAATTTGCTTTATACAGTGAAGATAACTCTTTAGTAATGTTAACCCCTAGATATTTAATCTCTTTCATATTCCATTTAATGGGCAATGATTCCTGTATTTCTTTTGTCGGACTATAATTAAATGTTAGAATTTGTGTTTTGGTTATATTTATTTTATATCCCGAAAGGTTACCGTACTTTCCAAAGAGATTCATCAGCTCTGGTATCGATTCATTTGGTTGTTCGAGGAAAGTTATTATATCGTCTGCAAAAAGCCCTATCTTGTGTTCTTCTCCCTTTATTGTAACTCCCTTAATTTTTTCTTCTTGTCGTATCGCTTGTGCCAGAGGCTCTATAAAGAGGGCAAACAATGTAGGTGATAGACTGCATCCCTGCCTGGTTGATCTTTGTATGTTGAATTTGTCGGTTAGACTTCCATTTATTTTAATCCTCGCTGTGGGGTATTGATATAATGTCTTTATACACTGTATTGATTTACTACTGAATCCAAATCGTTCTAGCGTTTTATATAGAAATTCCCAATTTACTAAATCAAATGCTTTTTCTGCGTCAACACTTACTAATACGGTACTTTGCTTTTTCTGCTGTGCTTGATCAACTATGTGTAGTACTCTTCTGATATTATCATGTGTTTGACGTCCTCTCATGAATCCTGTTTGGTCTTCCTCTATCAGATCTGTTATAAAGTTATTTAATCTATTAGCAATTATGGATGTGTATATTTTGTAGTCTACATTTAATACTGAGATTGGTCTATAATTACCACAGTGTTCTTTATCTTTCCCTGGTTTTGGTATGACCGATATAATTGCTTCTCTCCAAGACGGAGGAATTTTATTGTTATTCAGTGTCCAATTGAATGAGGCTGTAAGTGTTGGTGTCAATTCCTCTCTAAACATCTTATACCACTCTGCCGGGTATCCATCGCTGCCAGGTGATTTGTTATTTCTTAATGTATTTATTGCCTCTTTCACTTCCTCTATTGTGATTGCTGCTGTCAGCGTCTCATTTTGTAATCTGCCAATTGTTGGAAGATCTAATGTATTTAAAAATGTTCTCATTTCCTCTTCGTGTGGGAATTCAGGCTGTGTATATAGTTTTTCATAAAACTCTCGGAAAATCTCCTCTATTTCTTCTGGATTATCCGTTAGTTCTCCTGTATATGGGTTTTTAATTTTATATATCGAATTGAGTGTTTGCTGTTTACGTATCCGTTTAGCTAACAGTTTAGCTGCCCTTGAACCTGCTTCATAATAGTTTTGTTTCAGAAATGTACTTCTTTTTTCAATCTCTCCTGTTAGTATATTGTTTATTTTGTCTTTTACCACCTTGATTTCTTGATATATTGTTGGGTCTTTTGTTTGCTGGTACTCCTGTTCTAGTTCTCTAAGTCTTTCCGTATTTGCCCTGTATGTCTGCAATTTAAGTTTTTTTTCCAGCGCAGTTGCAGCTATTAGCTTTCCCCTGATAACTGCCTTCAAGGCATCCCATATTATTGTCGGGTCTACCGTTCCGTTGTTGTTTTCCTCATTATATTGCTTTATTTCTGCTTTTATCTTCTCTTTCTGCTGTTCACTGTTTAATATTCCCACGTTCAGTCTCCACACCGTATTTCGCTTCCTGTTACCCAAACGGACCTCTAAATAAATTGGGTTATGATCAGAAACATCTGCCGCCCCTATCCTGCATTCCTTCACTCTGTGTTTGTCATCTACCTTTGTTAAAAAATAGTCTATTCTGGAATGTACTCCATGAGCAGCTGAGTAATGCGTAAAATCTTTTCTTAATGGATGTAAGCTTCTCCATACATCTGTCATTCCCATTTCTTCCAATGAAACTTTTATGAATTTTGACAACTGCATTTTGCTTTTTTTGTGGCTCGTTGTGTCCATGCTATGGTTCAAAACCACGTTCAGGTCACCG
The DNA here is from genome assembly GCA_038048925.1 of Garcialebias charrua. Taxonomy (NCBI): domain Eukaryota; kingdom Metazoa; phylum Chordata; class Actinopteri; order Cyprinodontiformes; family Rivulidae; genus Garcialebias; species Garcialebias charrua. Next base: position 13,978 of record JBBPBX010089342.1, read on the forward strand.
GCGCAGATTAAAATTCCTTCTGTTTCAACTGCTATTAAATCAAATAGGTTTTTAAAAAAGTTTTTATTACTCTCAGGGGGTGCGTATACATTTACCAAGGTTATTAGTTCATTTTCTATTCTGCCTTTTAATATGATATATCTTCCTTCTTTATCTTTTAATTCTTTTTTATAGTCAAATTGTATTGTGTTTGAGATTAATATAGCAACTCCTCTTCTACATCCCTCTTTATATGAGCTGTAATATAAATTCCTGTAGCCATACTTTTTTAATGTTTCATGTGTTGTTTTGGATAAATGAGTCTCTTGTAGGAATATAATTTGTGCTTTTTCTTTTTTTAATT
>JBBPBX010089343.1:0-14320 GCA_038048925.1 Garcialebias charrua
TTCATCTGTACCCAGGAATGAGTGCTCGCTGCCTGGGTTGGGGACCTCCAGGGCGCGTACGGTTCATCTGTACCCAGGAATGAGTGCTCGCTGCCTGGGTTGGGGACCTCCAGGGCGCGTACGGTTCATCTGTACCCAGGAATGAGTGCTCGCTGCCTGGGTTGGGGACCTCCAGGGCGCGTACGGTTCATCTGTACCCAGGAATGAGTGCTCGCTGCCTGGGTTGGGGACCTCCAGGGCGCGTACGGTTCATCTGTACCCAGGAATGAGTGCTCGCTGCCTGGGTTGGGGACCTCCAGGGCGCGTACGGTTCATCTGTACCCAGGAATGAGTGCTCGCTGCCTGGGTTGGGGACCTCCAGGGCGCGTACGGTTCATCTGTACCCAGGAATGAGTGCTCGCTGCCTGGGTTGGGGACCTCCAGGGCGCGTACGGTTCATCCGTACCCAGGAATGAGTGCTCACTGCCTGGGTTGGGGACCTCCAGGGCGCGTACGGTTCATCCGTACCCAGGAATGAGTGCTCACTGCCTGGGTTGGGGACCTCCAGGGCGCGTACGGTTCATCCGTACCCAGGAATGAGTGCTCACTGCCTGGGTTGGGGACCTCCAGGGCGCGTACGGTTCATCCGTACCCAGGAATGAGTGCTCACTGCCTGGGTTGGGGACCTCCAGGGCGCGTACGGTTCATCCGTACCCAGGAATGAGTGCTCACTGCCTGGGTTGGGGACCTCCAGGGCGCGTACGGTTCATCCGTACCCAGGAATGAGTGCCCACTGCCTGGGTTGGGGACCTCCAGGGCGCGTACGGTTCATCCGTACCCAGGAATGAGTGCCCACTGCCTGGGTTGGGGACCTCCAGGGCGCGTACGGTTCATCTGTACCCAGGAATGAGTGCCCACTGCCTGGGTTGGGGACCTCCAGGGCGCGTACGGTTCATCTGTACCCAGGAATGAGTGCCCACTGCCTGGGTTGGGGACCTCCAGGGCGCGTACGGTTCATCTGTACCCAGGAATGAGTGCCCACTGCCTGGGTTGGGGACCTCCAGGGCGCGTACGGTTCATCTGTACCCAGGAATGAGTGCCCACTGCCTGGGTTGGGGACCTCCAGGGCGCGTACGGTTCATCTGTACCCAGGAATGAGTGCCCACTGCCTGGGTTGGGGACCTCCAGGGCGCGTACGGTTCATCTGTACCCAGGAATGAGTGCCCACTGCCTGGGTTGGGGACCTCCAGGGCGCGTACGGTTCATCTGTACCCAGGAATGAGTGCCCGCTGCCTGGGTTGGGGACCTCCAGGGCGCGTACGGTTCATCTGTACCCAGGAATGAGTGCTCGCTGCCTGGGTTGGGGACCTCCAGGGCGCGTACGGTTCATCTGTACCCAGGAATGAGTGCTCGCTGCCTGGGTTGGGGACCTCCAGGGCGCGTACGGTTCATCTGTACCCAGGAATGAGTGCTCGCTGCCTGGGTTGGGGACCTCCAGGGCGCGTACGGTTCATCTGTACCCAGGAATGAGTGCTCGCTGCCTGGGTTGGGGACCTCCAGGGCGCGTACGGTTCATCTGTACCCAGGAATGAGTGCTCGCTGCCTGGGTTGGGGACCTCCAGGGCGCGTACGGTTCATCTGTACCCAGGAATGAGTGCTCGCTGCCTGGGTTGGGGACCTCCAGGGCGCGTACGGTTCATCTGTACCCAGGAATGAGTGCTCGCTGCCTGGGTTGGGGACCTCCAGGGCGCGTACGGTTCATCTGTACCCAGGAATGAGTGCTCGCTGCCTGGGTTGGGGACCTCCAGGGCGCGTACGGTTCATCTGTACCCAGGAATGAGTGCTCGCTGCCTGGGTTGGGGACCTCCAGGGCGCGTACGGTTCATCTGTACCCAGGAATGAGTGCTCGCTGCCTGGGTTGGGGACCTCCAGGGCGCGTACGGTTCATCTGTACCCAGGAATGAGTGCTCGCTGCCTGGGTTGGGGACCTCCAGGGCGCGTACGGTTCATCTGTACCCAGGAATGAGTGCTCGCTGCCTGGGTTGGGGACCTCCAGGGCGCGTACGGTTCATCTGTACCCAGGAATGAGTGCTTACTGCCTGGGTTGGGGACCTCCAGGGCGCGTACGGTTCATCTGTACCCAGGAATGAGTGCTTACTGCCTGGGTTGGGGACCTCCAGGGCGCGTACGGTTCATCTGTACCCAGGAATGAGTGCTTACTGCCTGGGTTGGGGACCTCCAGGGCGCGTACGGTTCATCTGTACCCAGGAATGAGTGCTTACTGCCTGGGTTGGGGACCTCCAGGGCGCGTACGGTTCATCTGTACCCAGGAATGAGTGCTTACTGCCTGGGTTGGGGACCTCCAGGGCGCGTACGGTTCATCTGTACCCAGGAATGAGTGCTTACTGCCTGGGTTGGGGACCTCCAGGGCGCGTACGGTTCATCTGTACCCAGGAATGAGTGCTTACTGCCTGGGTTGGGGACCTCCAGGGCGCGTACGGTTCATCTGTACCCAGGAATGAGTGCTTACTGCCTGGGTTGGGGACCTCCAGGGCGCGTACGGTTCATCTGTACCCAGGAATGAGTGCTCACTGCCTGGGTTGGGGACCTCCAGGGCGCGTACGGTTCATCTGTACCCAGGAATGAGTGCTCACTGCCTGGGTTGGGGACCTCCAGGGCGCGTACGGTTCATCCGTACCCAGGAATGAGTGCTCACTGCCTGGGTTGGGGACCTCCAGGGCGCGTACGGTTCATCCGTACCCAGGAATGAGTGCTCACTGCCTGGGTTGGGGACCTCCAGGGCGCGTACGGTTCATCCGTACCCAGGAATGAGTGCTCACTGCCTGGGTTGGGGACCTCCAGGGCGCGTACGGTTCATCCGTACCCAGGAATGAGTGCTCACTGCCTGGGTTGGGGACCTCCAGGGCGCGTACGGTTCATCCGTACCCAGGAATGAGTGCTCACTGCCTGGGTTGGGGACCTCCAGGGCGCGTACGGTTCATCCGTACCCAGGAATGAGTGCTCACTGCCTGGGTTGGGGACCTCCAGGGCGCGTACGGTTCATCCGTACCCAGGAATGAGTGCTCACTGCCTGGGTTGGGGACCTCCAGGGCGCGTACGGTTCATCCGTACCCAGGAATGAGTGCTCACTGCCTGGGTTGGGGACCTCCAGGGCGCGTACGGTTCATCCGTACCCAGGAATGAGTGCTCACTGCCTGGGTTGGGGACCTCCAGGGCGCGTACGGTTCATCCGTACCCAGGAATGAGTGCTCACTGCCTGGGTTGGGGACCTCCAGGGCGCGTACGGTTCATCCGTACCCAGGAATGAGTGCTCACTGCCTGGGTTGGGGACCTCCAGGGCGCGTACGGTTCATCCGTACCCAGGAATGAGTGCTCACTGCCTGGGTTGGGGACCTCCAGGGCGCGTACGGTTCATCCGTACCCAGGAATGAGTGCTCACTGCCTGGGTTGGGGACCTCCAGGGCGCGTACGGTTCATCCGTACCCAGGAATGAGTGCTCACTGCCTGGGTTGGGGACCTCCAGGGCGCGTACGGTTCATCCGTACCCAGGAATGAGTGCTCACTGCCTGGGTTGGGGACCTCCAGGGCGCGTACGGTTCATCTGTACCCAGGAATGAGTGCTCACTGCCTGGGTTGGGGACCTCCAGGGCGCGTACGGTTCATCTGTACCCAGGAATGAGTGCTCACTGCCTGGGTTGGGGACCTCCAGGGCGCGTACGGTTCATCTGTACCCAGGAATGAGTGCTCACTGCCTGGGTTGGGGACCTCCAGGGCGCGTACGGTTCATCTGTACCCAGGAATGAGTGCTCACTGCCTGGGTTGGGGACCTCCAGGGCGCGTACGGTTCATCTGTACCCAGGAATGAGTGCTCGCTGCCTGGGTTGGGGACCTCCAGGGCGCGTACGGTTCATCTGTACCCAGGAATGAGTGCTCGCTGCCTGGGTTGGGGACCTCCAGGGCGCGTACGGTTCATCTGTACCCAGGAATGAGTGCTCGCTGCCTGGGTTGGGGACCTCCAGGGCGCGTACGGTTCATCTGTACCCAGGAATGAGTGCTCGCTGCCTGGGTTGGGGACCTCCAGGGCGCGTACGGTTCATCTGTACCCAGGAATGAGTGCTCGCTGCCTGGGTTGGGGACCTCCAGGGCGCGTACGGTTCATCTGTACCCAGGAATGAGTGCTCGCTGCCTGGGTTGGGGACCTCCAGGGCGCGTACGGTTCATCTGTACCCAGGAATGAGTGCTCGCTGCCTGGGTTGGGGACCTCCAGGGCGCGTACGGTTCATCTGTACCCAGGAATGAGTGCTCGCTGCCTGGGTTGGGGACCTCCAGGGCGCGTACGGTTCATCTGTACCCAGGAATGAGTGCTCGCTGCCTGGGTTGGGGACCTCCAGGGCGCGTACGGTTCATCTGTACCCAGGAATGAGTGCTCGCTGCCTGGGTTGGGGACCTCCAGGGCGCGTACGGTTCATCTGTACCCAGGAATGAGTGCTCGCTGCCTGGGTTGGGGACCTCCAGGGCGCGTACGGTTCATCTGTACCCAGGAATGAGTGCTCGCTGCCTGGGTTGGGGACCTCCAGGGCGCGTACGGTTCATCTGTACCCAGGAATGAGTGCTCGCTGCCTGGGTTGGGGACCTCCAGGGCGCGTACGGTTCATCTGTACCCAGGAATGAGTGCTCGCTGCCTGGGTTGGGGACCTCCAGGGCGCGTACGGTTCATCTGTACCCAGGAATGAGTGCTCGCTGCCTGGGTTGGGGACCTCCAGGGCGCGTACGGTTCATCTGTACCCAGGAATGAGTGCTCGCTGCCTGGGTTGGGGACCTCCAGGGCGCGTACGGTTCATCTGTACCCAGGAATGAGTGCTCGCTGCCTGGGTTGGGGACCTCCAGGGCGCGTACGGTTCATCTGTACCCAGGAATGAGTGCTCGCTGCCTGGGTTGGGGACCTCCAGGGCGCGTACGGTTCATCTGTACCCAGGAATGAGTGCTCGCTGCCTGGGTTGGGGACCTCCAGGGCGCGTACGGTTCATCTGTACCCAGGAATGAGTGCTCGCTGCCTGGGTTGGGGACCTCCAGGGCGCGTACGGTTCATCTGTACCCAGGAATGAGTGCTCGCTGCCTGGGTTGGGGACCTCCAGGGCGCGTACGGTTCATCTGTACCCAGGAATGAGTGCTCGCTGCCTGGGTTGGGGACCTCCAGGGCGCGTACGGTTCATCTGTACCCAGGAATGAGTGCTCGCTGCCTGGGTTGGGGACCTCCAGGGCGCGTACGGTTCATCTGTACCCAGGAATGAGTGCTCGCTGCCTGGGTTGGGGACCTCCAGGGCGCGTACGGTTCATCTGTACCCAGGAATGAGTGCTCGCTGCCTGGGTTGGGGACCTCCAGGGCGCGTACGGTTCATCTGTACCCAGGAATGAGTGCTCGCTGCCTGGGTTGGGGACCTCCAGGGCGCGTACGGTTCATCTGTACCCAGGAATGAGTGCTCGCTGCCTGGGTTGGGGACCTCCAGGGCGCGTACGGTTCATCTGTACCCAGGAATGAGTGCTCGCTGCCTGGGTTGGGGACCTCCAGGGCGCGTACGGTTCATCTGTACCCAGGAATGAGTGCTCGCTGCCTGGGTTGGGGACCTCCAGGGCGCGTACGGTTCATCTGTACCCAGGAATGAGTGCTCGCTGCCTGGGTTGGGGACCTCCAGGGCGCGTACGGTTCATCTGTACCCAGGAATGAGTGCTCGCTGCCTGGGTTGGGGACCTCCAGGGCGCGTACGGTTCATCTGTACCCAGGAATGAGTGCTCGCTGCCTGGGTTGGGGACCTCCAGGGCGCGTACGGTTCATCTGTACCCAGGAATGAGTGCTCGCTGCCTGGGTTGGGGACCTCCAGGGCGCGTACGGTTCATCTGTACCCAGGAATGAGTGCTCGCTGCCTGGGTTGGGGACCTCCAGGGCGCGTACGGTTCATCTGTACCCAGGAATGAGTGCTCGCTGCCTGGGTTGGGGACCTCCAGGGCGCGTACGGTTCATCTGTACCCAGGAATGAGTGCTCGCTGCCTGGGTTGGGGACCTCCAGGGCGCGTACGGTTCATCTGTACCCAGGAATGAGTGCTCGCTGCCTGGGTTGGGGACCTCCAGGGCGCGTACGGTTCATCTGTACCCAGGAATGAGTGCTCGCTGCCTGGGTTGGGGACCTCCAGGGCGCGTACGGTTCATCTGTACCCAGGAATGAGTGCTCGCTGCCTGGGTTGGGGACCTCCAGGGCGCGTACGGTTCATCTGTACCCAGGAATGAGTGCTCGCTGCCTGGGTTGGGGACCTCCAGGGCGCGTACGGTTCATCTGTACCCAGGAATGAGTGCTCGCTGCCTGGGTTGGGGACCTCCAGGGCGCGTACGGTTCATCTGTACCCAGGAATGAGTGCTCGCTGCCTGGGTTGGGGACCTCCAGGGCGCGTACGGTTCATCTGTACCCAGGAATGAGTGCTCGCTGCCTGGGTTGGGGACCTCCAGGGCGCGTACGGTTCATCTGTACCCAGGAATGAGTGCTCGCTGCCTGGGTTGGGGACCTCCAGGGCGCGTACGGTTCATCTGTACCCAGGAATGAGTGCTCGCTGCCTGGGTTGGGGACCTCCAGGGCGCGTACGGTTCATCTGTACCCAGGAATGAGTGCTCGCTGCCTGGGTTGGGGACCTCCAGGGCGCGTACGGTTCATCTGTACCCAGGAATGAGTGCTCGCTGCCTGGGTTGGGGACCTCCAGGGCGCGTACGGTTCATCTGTACCCAGGAATGAGTGCTCGCTGCCTGGGTTGGGGACCTCCAGGGCGCGTACGGTTCATCTGTACCCAGGAATGAGTGCTTACTGCCTGGGTTGGGGACCTCCAGGGCGCGTACGGTTCATCTGTACCCAGGAATGAGTGCTTACTGCCTGGGTTGGGGACCTCCAGGGCGCGTACGGTTCATCTGTACCCAGGAATGAGTGCTTACTGCCTGGGTTGGGGACCTCCAGGGCGCGTACGGTTCATCTGTACCCAGGAATGAGTGCTTACTGCCTGGGTTGGGGACCTCCAGGGCGCGTACGGTTCATCTGTACCCAGGAATGAGTGCTTACTGCCTGGGTTGGGGACCTCCAGGGCGCGTACGGTTCATCTGTACCCAGGAATGAGTGCTTACTGCCTGGGTTGGGGACCTCCAGGGCGCGTACGGTTCATCTGTACCCAGGAATGAGTGCTTACTGCCTGGGTTGGGGACCTCCAGGGCGCGTACGGTTCATCTGTACCCAGGAATGAGTGCTTACTGCCTGGGTTGGGGACCTCCAGGGCGCGTACGGTTCATCTGTACCCAGGAATGAGTGCTTACTGCCTGGGTTGGGGACCTCCAGGGCGCGTACGGTTCATCTGTACCCAGGAATGAGTGCTTACTGCCTGGGTTGGGGACCTCCAGGGCGCGTACGGTTCATCTGTACCCAGGAATGAGTGCTTACTGCCTGGGTTGGGGACCTCCAGGGCGCGTACGGTTCATCTGTACCCAGGAATGAGTGCTTACTGCCTGGGTTGGGGACCTCCAGGGCGCGTACGGTTCATCTGTACCCAGGAATGAGTGCTTACTGCCTGGGTTGGGGACCTCCAGGGCGCGTACGGTTCATCTGTACCCAGGAATGAGTGCTTACTGCCTGGGTTGGGGACCTCCAGGGCGCGTACGGTTCATCTGTACCCAGGAATGAGTGCCCACTGCCTGGGTTGGGGACCTCCAGGGCGCGTACGGTTCATCTGTACCCAGGAATGAGTGCTCGCTGCCTGGGTTGGGGACCTCCAGGGCGCGTACGGTTCATCTGTACCCAGGAATGAGTGCTTACTGCCTGGGTTGGGGACCTCCAGGGCGCGTACGGTTCATCTGTACCCAGGAATGAGTGCTTACTGCCTGGGTTGGGGACCTCCAGGGCGCGTACGGTTCATCTGTACCCAGGAATGAGTGCTCACTGCCTGGGTTGGGGACCTCCAGGGCGCGTACGGTTCATCTGTACCCAGGAATGAGTGCTTACTGCCTGGGTTGGGGACCTCCAGGGCGCGTACGGTTCATCTGTACCCAGGAATGAGTGCTTACTGCCTGGGTTGGGGACCTCCAGGGCGCGTACGGTTCATCTGTACCCAGGAATGAGTGCTTACTGCCTGGGTTGGGGACCTCCAGGGCGCGTACGGTTCATCTGTACCCAGGAATGAGTGCTTACTGCCTGGGTTGGGGACCTCCAGGGCGCGTACGGTTCATCTGTACCCAGGAATGAGTGCTCGCTGCCTGGGTTGGGGACCTCCAGGGCGCGTACGGTTCATCTGTACCCAGGAATGAGTGCTCGCTGCCTGGGTTGGGGACCTCCAGGGCGCGTACGGTTCATCTGTACCCAGGAATGAGTGCTCGCTGCCTGGGTTGGGGACCTCCAGGGCGCGTACGGTTCATCTGTACCCAGGAATGAGTGCTCGCTGCCTGGGTTGGGGACCTCCAGGGCGCGTACGGTTCATCTGTACCCAGGAATGAGTGCTCGCTGCCTGGGTTGGGGACCTCCAGGGCGCGTACGGTTCATCTGTACCCAGGAATGAGTGCTCGCTGCCTGGGTTGGGGACCTCCAGGGCGCGTACGGTTCATCTGTACCCAGGAATGAGTGCTCGCTGCCTGGGTTGGGGACCTCCAGGGCGCGTACGGTTCATCTGTACCCAGGAATGAGTGCTCGCTGCCTGGGTTGGGGACCTCCAGGGCGCGTACGGTTCATCTGTACCCAGGAATGAGTGCTCGCTGCCTGGGTTGGGGACCTCCAGGGCGCGTACGGTTCATCTGTACCCAGGAATGAGTGCTCGCTGCCTGGGTTGGGGACCTCCAGGGCGCGTACGGTTCATCTGTACCCAGGAATGAGTGCTCGCTGCCTGGGTTGGGGACCTCCAGGGCGCGTACGGTTCATCTGTACCCAGGAATGAGTGCTCGCTGCCTGGGTTGGGGACCTCCAGGGCGCGTACGGTTCATCTGTACCCAGGAATGAGTGCTCGCTGCCTGGGTTGGGGACCTCCAGGGCGCGTACGGTTCATCTGTACCCAGGAATGAGTGCTCGCTGCCTGGGTTGGGGACCTCCAGGGCGCGTACGGTTCATCTGTACCCAGGAATGAGTGCTCGCTGCCTGGGTTGGGGACCTCCAGGGCGCGTACGGTTCATCTGTACCCAGGAATGAGTGCTCGCTGCCTGGGTTGGGGACCTCCAGGGCGCGTACGGTTCATCTGTACCCAGGAATGAGTGCTCGCTGCCTGGGTTGGGGACCTCCAGGGCGCGTACGGTTCATCTGTACCCAGGAATGAGTGCTCGCTGCCTGGGTTGGGGACCTCCAGGGCGCGTACGGTTCATCTGTACCCAGGAATGAGTGCTCGCTGCCTGGGTTGGGGACCTCCAGGGCGCGTACGGTTCATCTGTACCCAGGAATGAGTGCTCGCTGCCTGGGTTGGGGACCTCCAGGGCGCGTACGGTTCATCTGTACCCAGGAATGAGTGCTCGCTGCCTGGGTTGGGGACCTCCAGGGCGCGTACGGTTCATCTGTACCCAGGAATGAGTGCTCGCTGCCTGGGTTGGGGACCTCCAGGGCGCGTACGGTTCATCTGTACCCAGGAATGAGTGCTCGCTGCCTGGGTTGGGGACCTCCAGGGCGCGTACGGTTCATCTGTACCCAGGAATGAGTGCTCGCTGCCTGGGTTGGGGACCTCCAGGGCGCGTACGGTTCATCTGTACCCAGGAATGAGTGCTCGCTGCCTGGGTTGGGGACCTCCAGGGCGCGTACGGTTCATCTGTACCCAGGAATGAGTGCTCGCTGCCTGGGTTGGGGACCTCCAGGGCGCGTACGGTTCATCTGTACCCAGGAATGAGTGCTCGCTGCCTGGGTTGGGGACCTCCAGGGCGCGTACGGTTCATCTGTACCCAGGAATGAGTGCTCGCTGCCTGGGTTGGGGACCTCCAGGGCGCGTACGGTTCATCTGTACCCAGGAATGAGTGCTCGCTGCCTGGGTTGGGGACCTCCAGGGCGCGTACGGTTCATCTGTACCCAGGAATGAGTGCTCGCTGCCTGGGTTGGGGACCTCCAGGGCGCGTACGGTTCATCTGTACCCAGGAATGAGTGCTCGCTGCCTGGGTTGGGGACCTCCAGGGCGCGTACGGTTCATCTGTACCCAGGAATGAGTGCTCGCTGCCTGGGTTGGGGACCTCCAGGGCGCGTACGGTTCATCTGTACCCAGGAATGAGTGCTCGCTGCCTGGGTTGGGGACCTCCAGGGCGCGTACGGTTCATCTGTACCCAGGAATGAGTGCTCGCTGCCTGGGTTGGGGACCTCCAGGGCGCGTACGGTTCATCTGTACCCAGGAATGAGTGCTCGCTGCCTGGGTTGGGGACCTCCAGGGCGCGTACGGTTCATCTGTACCCAGGAATGAGTGCTCGCTGCCTGGGTTGGGGACCTCCAGGGCGCGTACGGTTCATCTGTACCCAGGAATGAGTGCTCGCTGCCTGGGTTGGGGACCTCCAGGGCGCGTACGGTTCATCTGTACCCAGGAATGAGTGCTCGCTGCCTGGGTTGGGGACCTCCAGGGCGCGTACGGTTCATCTGTACCCAGGAATGAGTGCTCGCTGCCTGGGTTGGGGACCTCCAGGGCGCGTACGGTTCATCTGTACCCAGGAATGAGTGCTTACTGCCTGGGTTGGGGACCTCCAGGGCGCGTACGGTTCATCTGTACCCAGGAATGAGTGCTTACTGCCTGGGTTGGGGACCTCCAGGGCGCGTACGGTTCATCTGTACCCAGGAATGAGTGCTTACTGCCTGGGTTGGGGACCTCCAGGGCGCGTACGGTTCATCTGTACCCAGGAATGAGTGCTCGCTGCCTGGGTTGGGGACCTCCAGGGCGCGTACGGTTCATCTGTACCCAGGAATGAGTGCTCGCTGCCTGGGTTGGGGACCTCCAGGGCGCGTACGGTTCATCTGTACCCAGGAATGAGTGCTCGCTGCCTGGGTTGGGGACCTCCAGGGCGCGTACGGTTCATCTGTACCCAGGAATGAGTGCTCGCTGCCTGGGTTGGGGACCTCCAGGGCGCGTACGGTTCATCTGTACCCAGGAATGAGTGCTCGCTGCCTGGGTTGGGGACCTCCAGGGCGCGTACGGTTCATCTGTACCCAGGAATGAGTGCTCGCTGCCTGGGTTGGGGACCTCCAGGGCGCGTACGGTTCATCTGTACCCAGGAATGAGTGCTCGCTGCCTGGGTTGGGGACCTCCAGGGCGCGTACGGTTCATCTGTACCCAGGAATGAGTGCTCGCTGCCTGGGTTGGGGACCTCCAGGGCGCGTACGGTTCATCTGTACCCAGGAATGAGTGCTCGCTGCCTGGGTTGGGGACCTCCAGGGCGCGTACGGTTCATCTGTACCCAGGAATGAGTGCTCGCTGCCTGGGTTGGGGACCTCCAGGGCGCGTACGGTTCATCTGTACCCAGGAATGAGTGCTCGCTGCCTGGGTTGGGGACCTCCAGGGCGCGTACGGTTCATCTGTACCCAGGAATGAGTGCTCGCTGCCTGGGTTGGGGACCTCCAGGGCGCGTACGGTTCATCTGTACCCAGGAATGAGTGCTCGCTGCCTGGGTTGGGGACCTCCAGGGCGCGTACGGTTCATCTGTACCCAGGAATGAGTGCTCGCTGCCTGGGTTGGGGACCTCCAGGGCGCGTACGGTTCATCTGTACCCAGGAATGAGTGCTCGCTGCCTGGGTTGGGGACCTCCAGGGCGCGTACGGTTCATCTGTACCCAGGAATGAGTGCTCGCTGCCTGGGTTGGGGACCTCCAGGGCGCGTACGGTTCATCTGTACCCAGGAATGAGTGCTTACTGCCTGGGTTGGGGACCTCCAGGGCGCGTACGGTTCATCTGTACCCAGGAATGAGTGCCCACTGCCTGGGTTGGGGACCTCCAGGGCGCGTACGGTTCATCTGTACCCAGGAATGAGTGCTCACTGCCTGGGTTGGGGACCTCCAGGGCGCGTACGGTTCATCTGTACCCAGGAATGAGTGCCCACTGCCTGGGTTGGGGACCTCCAGGGCGCGTACGGTTCATCTGTACCCAGGAATGAGTGCCCACTGCCTGGGTTGGGGACCTCCAGGGCGCGTACGGTTCATCTGTACCCAGGAATGAGTGCCCACTGCCTGGGTTGGGGACCTCCAGGGCGCGTACGGTTCATCTGTACCCAGGAATGAGTGCCCACTGCCTGGGTTGGGGACCTCCAGGGCGCGTACGGTTCATCTGTACCCAGGAATGAGTGCCCACTGCCTGGGTTGGGGACCTCCAGGGCGCGTACGGTTCATCTGTACCCAGGAATGAGTGCCCGCTGCCTGGGTTGGGGACCTCCAGGGCGCGTACGGTTCATCTGTACCCAGGAATGAGTGCCCGCTGCCTGGGTTGGGGACCTCCAGGGCGCGTACGGTTCATCTGTACCCAGGAATGAGTGCTCGCTGCCTGGGTTGGGGACCTCCAGGGCGCGTACGGTTCATCTGTACCCAGGAATGAGTGCTCGCTGCCTGGGTTGGGGACCTCCAGGGCGCGTACGGTTCATCTGTACCCAGGAATGAGTGCTCGCTGCCTGGGTTGGGGACCTCCAGGGCGCGTACGGTTCATCTGTACCCAGGAATGAGTGCTCGCTGCCTGGGTTGGGGACCTCCAGGGCGCGTACGGTTCATCTGTACCCAGGAATGAGTGCTCGCTGCCTGGGTTGGGGACCTCCAGGGCGCGTACGGTTCATCTGTACCCAGGAATGAGTGCTCGCTGCCTGGGTTGGGGACCTCCAGGGCGCGTACGGTTCATCTGTACCCAGGAATGAGTGCTCGCTGCCTGGGTTGGGGACCTCCAGGGCGCGTACGGTTCATCTGTACCCAGGAATGAGTGCTCGCTGCCTGGGTTGGGGACCTCCAGGGCGCGTACGGTTCATCTGTACCCAGGAATGAGTGCTCGCTGCCTGGGTTGGGGACCTCCAGGGCGCGTACGGTTCATCTGTACCCAGGAATGAGTGCTCGCTGCCTGGGTTGGGGACCTCCAGGGCGCGTACGGTTCATCTGTACCCAGGAATGAGTGCTCGCTGCCTGGGTTGGGGACCTCCAGGGCGCGTACGGTTCATCTGTACCCAGGAATGAGTGCTCGCTGCCTGGGTTGGGGACCTCCAGGGCGCGTACGGTTCATCTGTACCCAGGAATGAGTGCTCGCTGCCTGGGTTGGGGACCTCCAGGGCGCGTACGGTTCATCTGTACCCAGGAATGAGTGCTCGCTGCCTGGGTTGGGGACCTCCAGGGCGCGTACGGTTCATCTGTACCCAGGAATGAGTGCTCGCTGCCTGGGTTGGGGACCTCCAGGGCGCGTACGGTTCATCTGTACCCAGGAATGAGTGCTCGCTGCCTGGGTTGGGGACCTCCAGGGCGCGTACGGTTCATCTGTACCCAGGAATGAGTGCTCGCTGCCTGGGTTGGGGACCTCCAGGGCGCGTACGGTTCATCTGTACCCAGGAATGAGTGCTCGCTGCCTGGGTTGGGGACCTCCAGGGCGCGTACGGTTCATCTGTACCCAGGAATGAGTGCTCGCTGCCTGGGTTGGGGACCTCCAGGGCGCGTACGGTTCATCTGTACCCAGGAATGAGTGCTCGCTGCCTGGGTTGGGGACCTCCAGGGCGCGTACGGTTCATCTGTACCCAGGAATGAGTGCTCGCTGCCTGGGTTGGGGACCTCCAGGGCGCGTACGGTTCATCTGTACCCAGGAATGAGTGCTCGCTGCCTGGGTTGGGGACCTCCAGGGCGCGTACGGTTCATCTGTACCCAGGAATGAGTGCTCGCTGCCTGGGTTGGGGACCTCCAGGGCGCGTACGGTTCATCTGTACCCAGGAATGAGTGCTCGCTGCCTGGGTTGGGGACCTCCAGGGCGCGTACGGTTCATCTGTACCCAGGAATGAGTGCTCGCTGCCTGGGTTGGGGACCTCCAGGGCGCGTACGGTTCATCTGTACCCAGGAATGAGTGCTCGCTGCCTGGGTTGGGGACCTCCAGGGCGCGTACGGTTCATCTGTACCCAGGAATGAGTGCTCGCTGCCTGGGTTGGGGACCTCCAGGGCGCGTACGGTTCATCTGTACCCAGGAATGAGTGCTCGCTGCCTGGGTTGGGGACCTCCAGGGCGCGTACGGTTCATCTGTACCCAGGAATGAGTGCTCGCTGCCTGGGTTGGGGACCTCCAGGGCGCGTACGGTTCATCTGTACCCAGGAATGAGTGCTCGCTGCCTGGGTTGGGGACCTCCAGGGCGCGTAC
>JBBPBX010089345.1:0-14319 GCA_038048925.1 Garcialebias charrua
ATCTGACGTTCCTGCAGACGGACTCTGAACAGAATCTGACGTTCCTGCAGACGGATTCTGAAAAGAATCTGACGTTACTGCAGACGGATTCTGAACTGGCACTGAAGCTGCACATGCCGTAGCTGATTTGCGTTTTGCAGCCAGAGCATCAGCAAAGCTAAATCCAGAAACTACTTTGTTTGCGTCAGCTGGAAACTGGGTGGGAGGCTTTTTCTTTGGTACCTTAGAATCTTTAGGTCTGAAAAGAGTTTTACTTGCGCTATAGTCCTTCGCAGGCTCGGTCGAACCTCTTGAAATCCTTGGACCATCAAACATCTTGGCGCGTCGAATAAGCTCTTCGCCGTCAGTATAAATGAGCCGTACATTACTGAAACGTACTTTTGGTTTGACTTTCTTTTCTTTCGTTAATGTCGGCTGACTTTGGCTAACTTTGACCGAGCTGCTTTCCGCTACAGGCTGAACCTGTTGAGGTTTCGGCTGAATTGAACAAGAAGAGGCCTGAACTTCAGGCTCTCGTCTTGGCAGAGCTGGAAAATTTAAAAAACCCACTACACACATGGAATTTTCTGCTTCATCAACATTTAAAGTTGATTCAGCAGACTGCGTGCCATCATTTTTAACTTTCACAACCTGAACCTGTAGAGGTTCCGGCTGAACTGAACAAGAAGAGGCCTGAACTTCAGGCTCTCGTCTTGGCAGAGCTGGAAAGAACATCCCCCCCACTTCAACAATGGAATCATCATCATCAGACTGTGTTCCATCATTTTTAACTTTCACATTAGAAAGGGTGTTGAGTAATAAACGGTTTCCTCTTGTCTTGCAGGAACGGGAAGGCATCGTTCTTTTTGTTTTCACGATGAAACACTTTTCTAAAATAAGATAAAACGAATCGTTTATGCCGCAAGAACAAAAATGACGAGATGCATTCACTTTGCTTTTCCAAAAGAAATGAACCAGGGATCAAAGTCCAGCATATATTTATACCTTTATTCTATGACATCATCAGTGACATCATATTTGATTACATCATTCATCATTGATGATATCAAAGGAATGACTTAAGCTCCGCCCACAGATGGACACTACAAAGGCCGTCATGGAACACTTGGCCTCTTTGATGTTACCTAGCAACAAAGTTCTAAGGAAATTTCAAAAATAAACCTTTTCTACAGAAAAGTCACAGAAAAAAAGAGTGCTGAATGATTTCTTTTTTTAAATCTAAGAACTATTTTATTGCTTGTTAGCAGAAGTATTTTATTTTTCTGACGTCTTAGCAAGCTGAAGTAGCAAATTAAAAATTTAAAGTTGAATTGAAAGTTTAGATATGACAACATTGATTGACTGATTGATACAGAGTAAAATTATTTTTAAATCATTAAATAATATTAATTCTACTACTACTACTACCATTAATAATAATAATAACAATATAATAATAATAATAATTGTTATTATAATACTTATTAGTATTATAAATTAATCAATTAATAATAATAATAATTATTATTATTATTATTATTTTCCATCCATGATCTTTTACCCGCTTCTTCCTTTTTCAGTCATGGGGATCACTGGTGCCCATGATGAATTCAATTTATAACGCACTTTTCATTAATGAAAATCTCAAAGTGCTAATATGTCCAGTGCCCATGTCAAACTATCACTGTGCAAGGGGTGTGGTACACCCTGGACAGGTGCAAGTCCATCCCAGGTATTATTATTTATTTATATAATAATACTACTCCCCTGACCGCACGTCACTGCCAGCTACCCTATGGAGGATGCTCATTTCAGCAGATTATACGTGAGGGTTTGTTGTCCCCCATCACAGAGCGAATAATTAGGAAATTGGAAATACCCTCCATTCATCCGTCTGTCTTTCTCGTGAGCTGATAACTTGAAAAATATATGAGGTACCGACATTTAGTTTAGTATGTGGCTACATCTAGGCCTAAGAAAGGTCACAACTGAAAATTGGGTTGCCATGTCTGAATCCAGAGTGCCCACCCACCTACTTACCTACTACACACAGACACACACACACACACAAAAGCGCACACACACGCATACACACCTACACACAAACACACACGCATGCACACACACACACATGCAAACACACAAGCACACACACACCTCCTTCCCTCCCTCCTTCCCTCCCTCCCTCCCTCGCTTACTTACTTACTTACTTACTTACTTACTTACTTACTTACTTACTTACTTACTTACTTACTTACTTACTTACTTACTTACTTACTTACTTACTTACTTACTTACTTACTTACTTACTTACTTACTTACTTACTTACTTACTTACTTACTTACTTACTTACTTACTTACTTACTTACTTACTTACTTACTTACTTACTTACTTACTTACTTACTTACTTACTTACTTACTTACTTACTTACTTACTTACTTACTTACTTACTTACTTACTTACTTACTTACTTACTTACTTACTTACTTACTTACTTACTTACTTACTTACTTACTTACTTACTTACTTACTTACTTACTTACTTACTTACTTACTTACTTACTTACTTACTTACTTACTTACTTACTTACTTACTTACTTACTTACTTACTTACTTACTTACTTACTTACTTACTTACTTACTTACTTACTTACTTACTTACTTACTTACTTACTTACTTACTTACTTACTTACTTACTTACTTACTTACTTACTTACTTACTTACTTACTTACTTACTTACTTACTTACTTACTTACTTACTTACTTACTTACTTACTTACTTACTTACTTACTTACTTACTTACTTACTTACTTACTTACTTACTTACTTACTTACTTACTTACTTACCGTAAACACCGGTGTATAATACGCACTTTTATTGCTCATTTGAATGCCCTGCGTATTATACACCGAAGCGAATTATCTACAGATTTTTTCCCATATTTTAGACCCATTTTTGGCTCTGATTCGCTGTTTTTCATTTTTGCCTAAAAATGGTGTAGTACCAGTTTCGGCCGCTATGGGCGCTAATGCACCCTGTAGTCTGTTTACCTGCAGACTGTACCTGGAGGCGTATCCTGGCGCCATCTAGTGGCCATAAAAAACACTGTCACGGCAGTGCGTATTATACACCGAAGCGTATTATCTACCGATTTTTCTGATTTATTTCCAAATATCGGCCAAAGCGTATTATACACCAGAGCGTATTATATCCTGGTGTTTACGGTACTTACTTACTTACTTAACATGGGGAGGTGCAGACAAACTGGACAGGACAGACAATCGTCTCATGGAGTTTTTTTTTTTTTTATTTTTTTAAATATATTAATTCTTGCTGCCATAAGATCTATGTTGAAGAGTCATCGATCTTGGATACAGCAGACAATCTGGTTGTTTGTCTCATTTGTCTCTATGTGTCCCTGTGAAGGACATTTGACGACTTGCAACCTGTCCAAGGTGTCCCCCACCTCTCGCACAGTGATGGATGGAAAGATGGATGGATGGGTGGATAGCTGAGATGAAGGCTTGGAGTTATAGGACCTAATGTTGAAGAGTCTGTAGAAAATCTTCACACACACTAAGGGCAATGTAGAATCTTTTTTTTTTTTTTTTGTGGGATAAACCAGCATTCCTGGACAAAACCCTGTTAAGATTCTCAAGGTGTGAGTGAGAGTGTCACCTGAAGATGCTGCTGTATGGATGGATGTGTTTCCATTAACAGATCAAACAGTTTGGTCTTTTCTTTGACTTCTTCTTCTTCTTTCCACTCCCCAAGTTCTCCATCTGTTCCTCCAAAGTTGTCATTCTTTCCAAGATCCTCTGCGTTGCAATTTTATTTTCTTCCTCCTTCTTGTCTAAAGCCTCCTGAAGTGACGCAGCTTTTGCCAACAGGTGGGATCTTTCTTCCGTCCACACCTGCCGTTCACGGTGAAATGTTTCCTGCAACTTTGTCTCAGCTGCTTTCAAAGTTGCCTCTGCTTGTTGATGTTCAGACACAAGACGGGACCTCTCTTGCTTCTGCTGCTGAAGTTCTTGTTCAAATGCGTTGTCCGTTTCCTTCAGAGTTAGTCTTAACTTGGAAACTTCTTCCGTTTGCTGTGTCAAGAGAACCTGGGCCTTTGCTGTCTTACTTTTCTCAGCAGTAAGAGCTGCTTCTAGGTCATAGCTTCTTTTCACAACATTGCAATATTCTTCATTCCTTGTCAGCAGTGCTTGTGTCTTATCAGCCAAGTCTTTTTCAGTGTTGGCTTTGTAAGAGTCTAGACGCTGTTTCAGAGTTGCTGCCTCTGTTTTCAGCCTGTCCGTTTCCACACTGTGTTTCTGGTTGTTTTCATACAGTTGGAAATCTTTCTGAAACAGTTCAGCTTTGAGAGACTCTTTCTCCTCCCACTGTTTTTTAATAGCATCTTCAGCTTCCTGCCTTTTTGTCTTTTCCTCAGTTAATTCGGTCTCTAACTGTGACATTTTCTCCTGGTCTCCAGAAGGCATTGCCTCCATTCTTTCGACCTTTTCTTGGAGAAACTTCAACTGTTTCTGGAGATCGTCGTTCTGGGTTTGCAACGCAGAATACTGGTCGTCCGTTTTAATCATCATTTCAAAGACGTCAGATGCAAAGAGCAAAGCTCTAGGCTCTTCTTGATGTCCCGTTGTAACTTTAGCAGCTCTCAGAACCTTCTCAACTGAATGTTTCTGTTCAGTGGAAGATTGTGGGTGTGAACTCTGCGGAGGCTGTGGCCGTGGAGAAGGGCCAGCAGCACTGCTGCTTTCTGCAGACGGACTCTGAACAGAATCTGACATTCCTGCAGACAGACTCTGAACAGAATCTGACATTCCTGCAGACAGACTCTGAACAGAATCTGACATTCCTGCAGACAGACTCTGAACAGAATCTGACATTCCTGCAGACAGACTCTGAACAGAATCTGACGTTCCTGCAGACGGATTCTGAAAATAATCTGACGTTTCTGCAGACGGATTCTGAAAAGAATCTGACGTTTCTGCAGACGGACTCTGAAAAGAATCTGACGTTCCTGCAGACGGACTCTGAACAGAATCTGACGTTCCTGCAGACGGATTCTGAAAAGAATCTGACATTACTGCAGACGGACTTTGAACAGAATCTGACGTTACTGCAGACGGACTCTTAACGGAATCTGATGTTTCTGCAGACAGATTCTGAAAAGAATCTGACGTTCCTGCAGACGGACTCTGAACAGAATCTGACGTTCCTGCAGACGGACTCTGAACAGAATCTGACGTTCCTGCAGACGGATTCTGAAAAGAATCTGACGTTACTGCAGACGGATTCTGAACTGGCACTGAAGCTGCACATGCCGTAGCTGATTTGCGTTTTGCAGCCAGAGCATCAGCAAAGCTAAATCCAGAAACTACTTTGTTTGCGTCAGCTGGAAACTGGGTGGGAGGCTTTTTCTTTGGTACCTTAGAATCTTTAGGTCTGAAAAGAGTTTTACTTGCGCTATAGTCCTTCGCAGGCTCGGTCGAACCTCTTGAAATCCTTGGACCATCAAACATCTTGGCGCGTCGAATAAGCTCTTCGCCGTCAGTATAAATGAGCCGTACATTACTGAAACGTACTTTTGGTTTGACTTTCTTTTCTTTCGTTAATGTCGGCTGACTTTGGCTAACTTTGACCGAGCTGCTTTCCGCTACAGGCTGAACCTGTTGAGGTTTCGGCTGAATTGAACAAGAAGAGGCCTGAACTTCAGGCTCTCGTCTTGGCAGAGCTGGAAAATTTAAAAAACCCACTACACACATGGAATTTTCTGCTTCATCAACATTTAAAGTTGATTCAGCAGACTGCGTGCCATCATTTTTAACTTTCACAACCTGAACCTGTAGAGGTTCCGGCTGAACTGAACAAGAAGAGGCCTGAACTTCAGGCTCTCGTCTTGGCAGAGCTGGAAAGAACATCCCCCCCACTTCAACAATGGAATCATCATCATCAGACTGTGTTCCATCATTTTTAACTTTCACATTAGAAAGGGTGTTGAGTAATAAACGGTTTCCTCTTGTCTTGCAGGAACGGGAAGGCATCGTTCTTTTTGTTTTCACGATGAAACACTTTTCTAAAATAAGATAAAACGAATCGTTTATGCCGCAAGAACAAAAATGACGAGATGCATTCACTTTGCTTTTCCAAAAGAAATGAACCAGGGATCAAAGTCCAGCATATATTTATACCTTTATTCTATGACATCATCAGTGACATCATATTTGATTACATCATTCATCATTGATGATATCAAAGGAATGACTTAAGCTCCGCCCACAGATGGACACTACAAAGGCCGTCATGGAACACTTGGCCTCTTTGATGTTACCTAGCAACAAAGTTCTAAGGAAATTTCAAAAATAAACCTTTTCTACAGAAAAGTCACAGAAAAAAAGAGTGCTGAATGATTTCTTTTTTTAAATCTAAGAACTATTTTATTGCTTGTTAGCAGAAGTATTTTATTTTTCTGACGTCTTAGCAAGCTGAAGTAGCAAATTAAAAATTTAAAGTTGAATTGAAAGTTTAGATATGACAACATTGATTGACTGATTGATACAGAGTAAAATTATTTTTAAATCATTAAATAATATTAATTCTACTACTACTACTACCATTAATAATAATAATAACAATATAATAATAATAATAATTGTTATTATAATACTTATTAGTATTATAAATTAATCAATTAATAATAATAATAATAATAATTATTATTATTTTCCATCCATGATCTTTTACCCGCTTCTTCCTTTTTCAGTCATGGGGATCACTGGTGCCCATGATGAATTCAATTTATAACGCACTTTTCATTAATGAAAATCTCAAAGTGCTAATATGTCCAGTGCCCATGTCAAACTATCACTGTGCAAGGGGTGTGGTACACCCTGGACAGGTGCAAGTCCATCCCAGGTATTATTATTTATTTATATAATAATACTACTCCCCTGACCGCACGTCACTGCCAGCTACCCTATGGAGGATGCTCATTTCAGCAGATTATACGTGAGGGTTTGTTGTCCCCCATCACAGAGCGAATAATTAGGAAATTGGAAATACCCTCCATTCATCCGTCTGTCTTTCTCGTGAGCTGATAACTTGAAAAATATATGAGGTACCGACATTTAGTTTAGTATGTGGCTACATCTAGGCCTAAGAAAGGTCACAACTGAAAATTGGGTTGCCATGTCTGAATCCAGAGTGCCCACCCACCTACTTACCTACTACACACAGACACACACACACACACAAAAGCGCACACACACGCATACACACCTACACACAAACACACACGCATGCACACACACACACATGCACACACACACACACACACACACACACACACAACCACATATATATTTGTATACAGGGGCGCAACTACATATTTTTGAGGTGGATGCGAAAACATCAACGGCGCCCCCCCCACCCCCTTTTTTTTACCTGCCGCCTCATACAGCTTTCCTCCCTTAGTCATGCACTTAGAAAATACAGTAGCAATATTACAGATTTTTTTATGTTACATATTATATCAGGTGATCATTCCAATCATAAACAAATAAGAAGTTTAATAAAGTAAAAATATATAACAATAGTGGTAATCAGTGCTCAATATTTTATGTAGCAAAAATATGAAATCTTAACATCCTGGAGTCCATGTCAGTGTTTTAACATTTATGACATTTAAACTGTTACTTTCTGTGAAAGAAGACAATGAAAGATGGTCATCAGAAATTCAAACCATCATGGTATACAGTATAGGTTTTTGTTGCCTCCCTAATGTAATTATTCCTACCTGATGTCATCACTTGTCTCCTCTATCACTGACCTCGTGTCTGTCTCCTTCACCCTTTGTCTGTGGCATTCTGCACTGTCATATGGTCAAAAAAGCATTATATATTAGTTGTAAAAATTACAGATCTTAATACAGTTTTTAAAAATGATGTTTACATGTTATTGCTTGGGATTAAGTAGCTGTTCCCTCACTTCCACCTGCATTAGACCAACCTGTTGCCTTCCCCAGTCTCATGATTCTTCCTCTGTCATCTTCTCTTCCTTTTCTCCATCCTCAAAGCTGAATGACATTAATTTTGTGTTAAGTAGGTTTAAAAATACAGCAGTCAAACCACAATAGAAATGAAACTTTAATTTAAATGATCTCCTTGTTGGATAACAGTTACTGACTGGACATTTAATCTGATCTGACTTACCAGATACATCACAACACACACCACTGTAGTGATATTAAATAAGACATTTAAACTCAAGTGTCCCTCTGCCAACCTTTTTGAGTCTCAGGGCCATAGTGACACTGAGGACTAATTTGTCTGATACACACATAAACTTGTACAACTCATCTTTAATTAAAGAATCAATAATAATTAATGTACATATGAGTGAATAAATTGCAGCACTGCGTTGGAACATAGCTGGGAACTGCACCACAACAGTTTAGCTTTCCTGTGTTAATATTTCCTGTTTTATTTAGATAATTCTCATAGTGTGTGAATGTGTGTGTGTGACATGTATCAGATAAAAATATTAAACAAATCACATCTATAGGGGAGGCAACATTTATTTAACAGCCAAATATGGGACGATTCCTATTAGGTTAGCTTTAGCTAACCTGAATACTTTACAAGCCTCCTGTCCTGCTAATACACTGACTGTACTTACCTACTCTCTTTTAAACACATTGAAAGGCTTTTTTTCAACTTTCTTCTCCCTTTTTCTGTTTTGCGCCCTCAATAGTTTTTTTTTTCTGCCGCTCCAGTGCACGAGTGAAATAAATAAATAAATAAATAAATAACGCGCCCACAGCAGCACCTGTGTGTGAAGGGAGAACAGAGAGACAGGAGGAGGGAGGTGAGGGAGCAGGGGGGCGCCTAATCAGTGCTGTTGACCATTTACAGTATTGTCATTTCATGCAGTTAAAGAAAATGCCTGCTAGAAAAACGTTTTTTTTTTCTAGAGACGCTTTTGACGCCCCTTAAGTACAGCGCCCCCATGCGGCGCATCCACAGCATAGCGCCCATTTGCGCCACTGCATATATACACAATTAACTTAAAAGTCCTACATATTTATCTGAAGTAAATATTTTACTGTTAGTTCAAGTGAAACTGTCATGCGGCTGTAGCATCCTGCACTCTTAACCCTGATATTTATTGTACTTAAACTTTTTAGTAATCATTACTTATTCTTTTATGTTTTGTAAAAATGTTGTCTCATTACTAAATACAAATAAGTTTACTGTACTTTTTTACTAAAATATAGTACCTATTTTTTTAAGCAGATTACTAAAGATATTTTTATTTTGACATGAAGGGGCTGAAATTGGTTCTAATAGGGAACTAAAGTTGGAAGATGTCGCTGCTCAGCTGAGTAGTGATGAAGGGAAAAGAAAGATATTTCGTTTAAAAAAAAATACTGGACTCAATAATGAGAAAAGAAATTAATATATAAGCACCAAGAGATGGCAGTAGTGCAACAATGATGGATGCAAGCTGCCGTTAAAAACCAAGGAAGAAGAAGAAGAAGAAGAAGACAACATGAAGGGACTGGGCCCTACTGCGCATGTGCGGGCAAGTTCCACACACAGCTCTGCCGCTCCTTTGAGACAAAGTGGTGGTGAGTGCTAATGTTTTAGCTTAGCGTTAGCATGCTAACTTTATCAGTTCACAGTTTATTACGGAAAGTTGCTTTAGGAGATATGTAGGCTGCTATTACACAAGTTTATGCCGAGTGAATCCTGTCTGTGATTTTTTTTTAATATCTTAAATGCGCTCCACTCCAGTTGTATCAATTCAGCTAAGTTGATTAGCTTAGCTTCACGTTGCATGTGCGTTAGCTAGTTCACGTTACGGTTACGGCCTGACTGAAAATGTAATGGACTCTGTCATTAGCTGGTTATTAGTAAAATGAGCAATATGTGACAGTTGTATGTGGGGAAAATAGTGCAGCAGTTTAACAAATAAGTTGGAGCCACGTTGAAATCCTGAAGGAATAAAGAGCTGTGTAGCCAGCTCCTATCACCAGACTATTAAAATAAACTGACAATAAAAAGTTATAAAAGTTATTAACTCTGCAGATAGAAAGGCAAGCCCAACTCATTCTGCATTAATTTTAACTCTAAATAACGTTAAACAGGAAAACTAATTATTCTGGCTGATAACATAAATTTCAAAGGGCTAGAATATTTCATAGTACCATATTTCCTTGATCTTTGATGACATATGGTCATGGATAAGTGTGCTAAAAGTTTTCTTTCTTTTTTTTTTACAGGTTTGTGTGGAGGTGCAAATACTGTGAGTTTCTAACAGAGAAAAGGGGTAACCTGTTAAAACATTACAGGTTAAAACATGGAAGCTTCACCAGAAATATAACCTTTCCTTGCTTACATCAACAGTGTTTATGCTTGGTTGATGAAATGCAGAAGAGAACTCCAGATGGACAACTTGTGAAAGAGAAGATGGACCTGATGTTTGCATTGAGAAGAAAAGAGCTGGTGGAGTCAGAACCTGCAATATGTGACATGGTGGAATGTTGGCCTGCTCGTTTTACAGAAGATCAAGTAAGTTCATGATTAAAATAATAAGTCCACAAAAAGGTTAAAAACAAAACAAATGGACTTTATTTGTAACTGAAGACATTTTGCTTCTCATCCTTTCTCAAGCTTTCTCAATTCAAAGAAACAATTGTGGGATTGAAGTTATAAAGCTGTGGTATTTTTAAGCTTGCATAATACAGGTAGTCCCCGACTTCCGAGCGAGTTCCGTTCCTGCGAGGTGCTCGTAACACGAAAATTCGTATGTTGGAACACGAAGCACATGTTCTCGTAAGTCCGGATTTTCGCTCGTAAGTTGGAACATTTATGCTAGCGCTACTACGAACACTCGTTTTTCATCAAAAACGTTCATATTAGTTCATAAACATGGTCGGAAACGTGTTTCCAAATGGTTAGCTAACACACATCTAAAAACACATAAAAATGCTGTATTTTTTTAATGTTCTTTACAAATTTACTGTTCGTTCGGCAGCTCGTAAGTCCGGAACCTCGTATGTAAGAGCGCTCATAAGACGGGGACTACCTGTAATATTTTTTCATGCGTCTGTCTTTCCAATAGGAAGCTGCCATTATAGGACCCAAATATATTTGTTACCCATCCAGACTGTCAGCACAAACTGTCATTGTACCTTGTAGGATATGAGAGTTGCTGTCTACAGCTACCTCTATCTTTTAGGTAAGGGAAATTGTATTGTGAGCAGGTAATTATTGCAAAATTAACCCCAACAGCCTGATGCAGGACTCAGATTTCAGATTATCCTGAAGGGGTGTATTATGCAGTAATGCCCTGCTCACTGTGCACTATCCTGCTTATTAAAAGGTTACTTGCCAACTAAAATCCATAATTTGACACAAAATATGAATAGTCTTTTCTATAACAATGGTGTGCTACACAGAAGTAACGGACGTTAGAATGCTGAAATTTACAAATCATAATTGAATAACAAAGCTATTGAATAATACAGTATAGATTGTTGTGGAAGCCATCAGAGCTTAAAGTGTCAACTTGGATTCACAGAGGTCACACAACCACAAACAAGCAAAGCAATAGACAAGCAACTCCTGTGTTGTGCACAGTACATTGACTTTTTGTCACAAAAAAAAAGTTTGACTAGAAAAATCTAAATAAGTTAGGGGGCTATGCGTTTTGCTTCCGACCATGTCTGTACCTGTGCAATTTTTATTGGTGCCCTCATGCTGGTGCTTTCAGCTAAGGTTATTAGTTGTTGAGATGTGATACTGGAACATTCTCTGTATTTTGCAGGTATGCATGGAGTTCAACAGGATTGTTGGCAAGAATCTCAAGCAGGAATTCGATGAGAGCATCGATCGACATAGTCCTCGTCTTGTCGAGATTTTTCGATCCAAGAGAGGGAAAGTTGGCCAAGTGTTGACACAGCTTTCCCAACAGACCAGGGTTGGTCCTATTGTTTTCTGTAGCTCAAGTGTGACTATTCATCTTAATGCTTCCCATAGAAAATGTTAGATTTAAATCAAAGGTTTTAAAAACAAGGCTGTGAGTTTCTGAACTTCACTAAAACTTTCAGAGAACTTCAGTACAACCTGCTAGCTCTTCTCAATGTTGTAACAGTATGTTAATCAACCATGATGCATGTGTTCTTAAATTTTAGGGAATACCTTCAAAAGTCCTTGATGTTGATGTTTATAAAGGTGTGAGAACTTCACATTGTATAATGCAATCATTTGTACTTGTTTGCTCACTTGTGTTTGTCATTTTACTGCCCAACAGACTGCAGAGCTTACTGATATTCGAACACTGGTGCTCAGAGGACTTCCTGTTATCCTTGGTGACATGAACCCCACAGACCTACAAACCAGCCTTTGTAAGTAATTTTATTATCTCAAAGATGACCTAAAGGAACAATGTAAGGTGCTGAAAATATAATAAAAATGTGTACACTGAAATGAACATAGATTTTTCAAAGTGTCTAAAAATACAAATTGCTGTGACCATGTCCACAAAAATACACTGCTTATTTTCTTACACTGATCCTCCTGCTGCTTCTCTAAATTGGGGAAAATTCTGTCCACCATCTACATGCTGACCACTTAGGCAACCCCACTTTGAAAAATCCAAACTATCCCTTTAATTTTCATTTACCCGTATGTCTTATGCTATGCTGTGTTGAGTTCATGTCATGAACTGTTATGCTTATGTTTTATGCTATGCTGTTTCATGAGGGAGTGGTGGAGCAGAGGTTAGAGTATATGGGCCAGTGATCAGAAAGTCACCAGTTCAACTCCCAGGACTAACGACGTCAAAATGTGGGTGGAAAAGGTGAAACATCCACACCAGCCTCAACCTTCATTTGCCCCACTCTGGGCCCTTGAGCAAGGCTCTTAACCCCCACCATTTGCTCCCTAAACAGGTCTCTTGAAAACAGTTTTTGTGACTCAATGGGACTATCAGTAGAAATAACGGGTAAATATAAATGTTGGGATTTGAGCCTGGACAGACAGATGTGGGAACCCTGGTGACAGTTCCTGTATTTGAAAAAAAAAAAACCTGTGAGCATAGTTTTAAACAACTGAAAGAATACGGTATCGTTCCACACTAGCACATGATCATGTGTCCTTTTGTGGAGCTTAAACTAATACACAATTTACACAAGGAAACTAGGGCTGCATGTTATGATAAAACAGAAGATATGACAAATATTGTAATTCGTTTATGGAAATCATTATTTTTGATCAATTAATGATGGCTGCTTAACGATAATTGTCTCTGTTGTGCTCTTGTCATTTATTAAGGACTCAGATGATGATGACTTGTTCTGCAACATTGACATTGGGATTCTCCTCGTTGAACCTGAAGGTGCTGTGCCCTCATCCTCCTTGCATCTCAGTCCAGCCTCTCTGAAAATCATCATGGAGGGAGAAGTCGTGTTGGCCAACATTCAAGACCTGCCAAAAGCTATGTGCATTCTCTTTGGACTTGTATATGCTATGCCTTTCAACTACCTCAGTTCTATGAAGTAGAACACACCTGACCTGATGGACAGACCTGCTCTCATCAGGACTACACACCTGACCTGAACTCACATCTGGACTCCCATGTACCCATCATTCATGGTTGAATCATTGCTCAATGGCTAAGCAGTTCCATATGATCCATGTTTGAAAATGAGAACCACCTAATAAGCCTGTCTACCTCCACTTCAATCAAAGTAAGGGAATTTTCTTTTCTATGCTGTTTTTGTGCTGCTTCTAGCTTTTTCAGGTTCCTGGACTGTACACTAAGGCACTGGTTTTTCAAGTAAATTTTCAAGTAAAGCGAAAGAAAATAAATGAAAACAACCAAAGAAAATAAATTATGAAACTGAGCAGATTTAGCAAAGTACTAGTTACTTGTTTACTATTTCATATTTACTAGTTGGGGCTGTTAAAATGCAAGCACAAGTGGTAAAATGTTTCAGTTGTTCCAAAAACAATATTTTTGTTTTGTTTTACTGTGACTGGATGTGAAAGACTGAAGTTAATGCAAAAAAAAAAAAGTTACAACATTTTGCTGTTTTGTCTTTTCTTTTGCTTATAAATCACATGTGCTTTTATGCCTTGCTTATGTTTACATGATCCTCTTTGTGTGTCATTGTTGGCAACCAGTGCACTTGTTAAAAAGTTTTTTTTGTGTAAATGAATAAAAGTGAAGTTCCATTTTAAATACTGTATCCTGTTATTTAGTGTATTGTTAAAATGTTTAACTGTTCAAAAGCATGTGTGAAATATATATATATATA
>JBBPBX010089346.1:0-14319 GCA_038048925.1 Garcialebias charrua
ACATAGATTAGTATCATTGAGCAAAGAGCAATCTTTTCCAAGGGAGTCCTATAAAAGGAGCACATCGCTTGAACAGGGACTTGAACCCTGGACCCTCAGATTAAAAGTCTGATGCTCTACTGACTGAGCTACCCAGGATCTAGCATACCTTTCTTTCTATGTGTGTAGTTCATTCAACCTTTATTCACATAGATTAGTCTCATTGCGCAAAGAGCAGTATTTTCCAAAGGAGTCCTGTTAAACGAGCACATCGCCTGAACAGGGACTTGAACCCTGGACCCTCAGATTAAAAGTCTGATGATCTACCGACTGAGCTACCCAGGCTCTATCATACCTCTGTGTCTATGTGTGTAGTTCATTAAACCTTTAATAACATAGATTAGTCTCATTGAGCAAAGAGCAGTCTTTTCCAAGGGAGTCCTGTAAAAGGAGCACATCGCCTGAACAGCGACTTGAACCCTGGACCCTCAGATTAAAAGTCTGATGCTTTACCGGCTGAGCTACCCAGGCTCTAGCATGCTAGTCTGTCTATGTGTGTAGTTCATTCAACCTTTATTCACATAGATTATTCTCATTGAGCAAAGAGCAATCTTTTCCAAGGGAGTCCTGTAAAAAGGAGCACATCGCCTGAACAGGGACTTGAACCTTGGACCCTCAGATTAAAAGTCTGATGCTCTACCGACTGAGCAACCCAGTCTCTAACATGCTTCTGTGTCTATGTGTGTAGTTCATTCAACCTTTATTCACATAGATTAGTATCATTGAGCAAAGAGCAATCTTTTCCAAGGGAGTCCTGTAAAAGGAGCACATCGCCTGAACAGGGACTTGAACCCTGGACCCTCAGATTAAAAGTCTGATGCTCTACCGACTGAGCTACCCAGGCTCTAGCATACCTCTGTGTCTATGTGTGTAGTTCATTAAACCTTTAATAACATAGATTAGTCTCATTGAGCAAAGAGCAGTCTTTTCCAAGGGAGTCCTGTAAAAGGAGCACATCGCCTGAACAGGGACTTGAACCCTGGACCCTCAGATTAAAAGTCTGATGCTTTACCGGCTGAGCTACCCAGGCTCTAGCATGCTAGTCTGTCTATATGTGTAGTTCATTCAACCTTTATTCACATAGATTATTCTCATTGAGCAAAGAGCAATCTTTTCCAAGGGAGTCCTGTAAAAAGGAGCACATCGCCTGAACAGGGACTTGAACCTTGGACCCTCAGATTAAAAGTCTGATGCTCTACCGACTGAGCTACCCAGTCTCTAACATGCTTCTGTGTCTATGTGTGTAGTTCATTAAACCTTTATTCACATAGATTAGTATCATTGAGCAAAGAGCAGTCTTTTCCAAGGGAGTCCTGTAAAAGGAACACATCGCTTGAACAAGGACTTGAACCCTGGACCCTCAGATTAAAAGTCTGATGCTCTACCGCCTGAGCTACCTAGGCTCTAGCATGCCTCTCTGTCTATGTGTGTAGTTCATTCAACCTTAATTCACATAGATTAGTCTAATTGAGCAAAGAGCAAACTTTTCCAATGGAGTCCTGTAAAAGGAGCACATCGCCTGAACAGGGACTTGAACCCTTTACCCTTAGATTAAAAGTCTGATGCTCTACCGACTGAGCTACCCAGGCTCTAGCATTACTTTCTGTCTATGTGTGTAGTTCATTCAACCTTTATTCACATAGATTAGTCTCTTTGAGAAAAGAGCAGTCTTTTCCAAGGGAGTCCTGTAAAAGGAGCACATTGCCTGAACAGGGACATGAACCTTGGACCCTCAGATTAAAAGTCTGATGCTCTACCGACTGAGCTACCATGTTGTTCTGTCTATATGTGTAGTTCATTCAACCTTTATTCACTTAGATTAGTCTCATTGAGCAAAGAGCAGTCTTTTCCAAGAGAGTCCTGTAAAAGGAGCACATCGCCTGAAATGGGACATGAACCCTGGACCCTCAGATTAAAAGTCTGATGCTCTACCGACTGAGCTAACCAGGCTTTAGAATACCTCTCTTTCTATGTGTGTAGTTCATTAAACCTTTATTCACATAGATTAGTCTCACTGAGCAAAGAGCAGTATTTTCCAAAGGAGTCCTAGAGCACATCGCCTGAACAGGGACTTGAACCCTGGACCCTCAGATTAAAAGTCTGATGCTCTACCGACTGAGCTACCCAGGCTCTAGCATGTCTCTGTGTCTATGTGTGTAGTTCATTCAACCTTTATTCACATAGATTAGACTCATTGAGCAAAGAGCAGTCTTTTCCAAGGGAGTCCTGTAAAAGGAGCACATCGCCTGAACAGGGACTTGAACCCTGAACCCTCAAATTAAAAGTCTGATGCTCTACCGACTGAGCTACCCAAGCTCTAGCATGTCTCTTTGTCTATGTGTGTAGTTCATTCCTTTAATAACATAGATTATTGAGCAAAGAGCAGTCTTTTCCAAGGGAGTCCTGTAAAAGGAGCACATCGCCTGAACAGGGACTTGAACCCTAGACCCTCAGATTAAAAGTCTGATGCTCTACCGACTGAGCTAACCAGGCTCTAGCATGCCTCTGTGTCTATGTGTGTAGTTCATTCAACCTTTATTCACACAGATTAGTATCATTGAGCAAAGAGCAATCTTTTCCAAGGGAGTCCTGTAAAAGGAGCACATCGCCTGAACAGGGACTTGAACCCTGGACCCTCAGATTAAAAGTCTGATGCTCTACCGACTGAGCTACCCAGGCTCTAGCATACCTCTGTGTCTATGTGTGTAGTTCATTAAACCTTTAATAACATAGATTAGTCTCATTGAGCAAAGAGCAGTCTTTTCCAAGGGAGTCCTGTAAAAGGAGCACATCGCCTGAACAGGGACTTGAACCCTGGACCCTCAGATAAAAAGTCTGATGCTTTACCGGCTGAGCTACCCAGGCTCTAGCATGCTAGTCTGTCTATATGTGTAGTTCATTCAACCTTTATTCACATAGATTATTCTCATTGAGCAAAGAGCAATCTTTTCCAAGGGAGTCCTGTAAAAAGGAGCACATCGCCTGAACAGGGACTTGAACCTTGGACCCTCAGATTAAAAGTCTGATGCTCTACCGACTGAGCTACCCAGTCTCTAACATGCCTCTCTGTCTATGTGTGTAGTTCATTCAACCTTAATTCACATAGATTAGTCTAATTGAGCAAAGAGCAAACTTTTCCAATGGAGTCCTGTAAAAGGAGCACATCGCCTGAACAGGGACTTGAACCCTTTACCCTCAGATTAAAAGTCTGATGCTCTACCGACTGAGCTACCCAGGCTCTAGCATGCCTTTCTGTCTATGTGTGTAGTTCATTCAACCTTTATTCACATAGATTATTCTCATTGAGCAAAGAGCAATCTTTTCCAAGGGAGTCCTGTAAAAAGGAGCACATCGCCTGAACAGGGACTTGAACCTTGGACCCTCAGATTAAAAGTCTGATGCTCTACTGACTGAGCTACCCAGTCTCTAACATGCTTCTGTGTCTATGTGTGTAGTTCATTCAACCTTTATTCACATTGATTAGTATCATTGAGCAAAGAGCAATCTTTTCCAAGGGAGTCCTGTAAAAGGAGCACATCGCCTGAACAGGGACTTGAACCCTGGACCCTCAGATTAAAAGTCTGATGCTCTACCGACTGAGCTACCCAGGCTCTAGCATACCTATGTGTCTATGTGTGTAGTTCATTAAACCTTTAATAACATAGATTAGTCTCATTGAGCAAAGAGCAGTCTTTTCCAAGGGAGTCCTGAAAAAGGAGCACATCGCCTGAACAGGGACTTGAACCCTGGACCCTCAGATTAAAAGTCTGATGCTTTACCGGCTGAGCTACCCAGGCTCTAGCATGCTAGTCTGTCTATGTGTGTAGTTCATTCAACCTTTATTCACATAGATTATTCTCATTGAGCAAAGAGCAATCTTTTCCAAGGGAGTCCTGTAAAAAGGAGCACATCGCCTGAACAGGGACTTGAACCTTGGACCCTCAGATTAAAAGTCTGATGCTCTACCGACTGAGCTACCCAGTCTCTAACATGCTTCTGTGTCTATGTGTGTAGTTCATTAAACCTTTATTCACATAGATTAGTATCATTGAGCAAAGAGCAGTCTTTTCCAAGGGAGTCCTGTAAAAGGAACACATCGCTTGAACAAGGACTTGAACCCTGGACCCTCAGATTAAAAGTCTGATGCTCTACCGCCTGAGCTACCTAGGCTCTAGCATGCCTCTCTGTCTATGTGTGTAGTTCATTCAACCTTAATTCACATAGATTAGTCTAATTGAGCAAAGAGCAAACTTTTCCAATGGAGTCCTGTAAAAGGAGCACATCGCCTGAACAGGGACTTGAACCCTTTACCCTTAGATTAAAAGTCTGATGCTCTACCGACTGAGCTACCCAGGCTCTAGCATTACTTTCTGTCTATGTGTGTAGTTCATTCAACCTTTATTCACATAGATTAGTCTCTTTGAGAAAAGAGCAGTCTTTTCCAAGGGAGTCCTGTAAAAGGAGCACATTGCCTGAACAGGGACATGAACCTTGGACCCTCAGATTAAAAGTCTGATGCTCTACCGACTGAGCTACCCAGGATCTAGCATGTTGTTCTGTCTATATGTGTAGTTCATTCAACCTTTATTCACTTAGATTAGTCTCATTGAGCAAAGAGCAGTCTTTTCCAAGAGAGTCCTGTAAAAGGAGCACATCGCCTGAAATGGGACATGAACCCTGGACCCTCAGATTAAAAGTCTGATGCTCTACCGACTGAGCTAACCAGGCTTTAGAATACCTCTCTTTCTATGTGTGTAGTTCATTAAACCTTTATTCACATAGATTAGTCTCACTGAGCAAAGAGCAGTATTTTCCAAAGGAGTCCTAGAGCACATCGCCTGAACAGGGACTTGAACCTTGGACCCTCAGATTAAAAGTCTGATGCTCTACCGACTGAGCTACCTAGGCTCTAGCATGTCTCTGTGTCTATGTGTGTAGTTCATTCAACCTTTATTCACATAGATTAGACTAATTGAGCAAAGAGCAGTCTTTTCCAAGGGAGTCCTGTAAAAGGAGCACATCGCCTGAACAGGGACTTGAACCCTCAACCCTCAAATTAAAAGTCTGATGCTCTACCGACTGAGCTACCCAAGCTCTAGCATGACTCTCTGTCTATATGTGTAATTCATTCAACCTTTATTCACATAGATTAGTCTCATTGAGCAAAAAGCAAACTTTTCCAAGGGAGTCCTGTAAAAAGAGCACATCGCCTGAACAGGGACTTGAACCCTGGACCCTCAGATTAAAAGTATGATGCTCTACCGACGGAGCTAACCAGGCTCTAGCATGCCTCTGTGTCTATGTGTGTAGTTCATTCAACCTTTATTCACACAGATTAGTATCATTGAGCAAAGAGCAATCTTTTCCAAGCGAGTCCTGTAAAAAGAGCACATCGCCTGAACAGGGACTTGAACCCTGTACCCTCAGATTAAAAGTCTGATGCTCTACCGACTGAGCTACCCAGGCTCTTGCATGCCTCTGTGTCTATGTGTGTAGTTCATTCAACCTTTATTCACATAGATTAGTATCATTGAGCAAAGAGCAATCTTTTCCAAGGGAGTCCTATAAAAGGAGCACATCGCTTGAACAGGGACTTGAACCCTGGACCCTCAGATTAAAAGTCTGATGCTCTACTGACTGAGCTACCCAGGATCTAGCATACCTTTCTTTCTATGTGTGTAGTTCATTCAACCTTTATTCACATAGATTAGTCTCATTGCGCAAAGAGCAGTATTTTCCAAAGGAGTCCTGTTAAACGAGCACATCGCCTGAACAGGGACTTGAACCCTGGACCCTCAGATTAAAAGTCTGATGCTCTACCGACTGAGCTACCCAGGCTCTAGCATACCTCTGTGTCTATGTGTGTAGTTCATTAAACCTTTAATAACATAGATTAGTCTCATTGAGCAAAGAGCAGTCTTTTCCAAGGGAGTCCTGTAAAAGGAGCACATCGCCTGAACAGCGACTTGAACCCTGGACCCTCAGATTAAAAGTCTGATGCTTTACCGGCTGAGCTACCCAGGCTCTAGCATGCTAGTCTGTCTATGTGTGTAGTTCATTCAACCTTTATTCACATAGATTATTCTCATTGAGCAAAGAGCAATCTTTTCCAAGGGAGTCCTGTAAAAAGGAGCACATCGCCTGAACAGGGACTTGAACCTTGGACCCTCAGATTAAAAGTCTGATGCTCTACCGACTGAGCAACCCAGTCTCTAACATGCTTCTGTGTCTATGTGTGTAGTTCATTAAACCTTTATTCACATAGATTAGTATCATTGAGCAAAGAGCAATCTTTTCCAAGGGAGTCCTGTAAAAGGAGCACATCGCCTGAACAGGGACTTGAACCCTGGACCCTCAGATTAAAAGTCTGATGCTCTACCGACTGAGCTACCCAGGCTCTAGCATACCTCTGTGTCTATGTGTGTAGTTCATTAAACCTTTAATAACATAGATTAGTATCATTGAGCAAAGAGCAATCTTTTCCAAGGGAGTCCTATAAAAGGAGCACATCGCCTGAACAGGGACTTGAACCCTGGACCCTCAGATAAAAAGTCTGATGCTCTACCGACTGAGCTACCCAGGATCTAGCATACCAGTCTGTCTATATGTGTAGTTCATTCAACCTTTATTCACATAGATTAGTCTCATTGAGCAAAGAGCAATATTTTCCAAAGGAGTCCTGTAAAACGAGCACATCGCCTGAACAGGGACTTGAACCCTGGACCCTCAGATTAAAAGTCTGATGCTCTACCGACTGAGCTACCCAGGCTCTAACATGCCTCTGTGTCTATGTGTGTAGTTCATTAAACCTTTATTCACATAGATTAGTATCATTGAGCAAAGAGCAATATTTTCCAAGGGAGTCCTGTAAAAGGAACACATCGCCTAAACAAGGACTTGAACCCTGGACCCTCAGATTAAAAGTCTGATGCTCTACAGACTGAGCTACCCAGGCTCTAACAAGCCTATCTGTCTATGTGTGTAGTTCATTCAACCTTAATTAACATAGATTAGTCTAATTGAGCAAAGAGCAAACTTTTCCAAGAGAAACCTGTAAAAGGAGCACATCGCCTGAACAGGGACTTGAACCCTGGACCCTCAGATTAAAAGTCTGATGCTCTACCGACTGAGCTACCCAGGCTCTAACATGCCTCTGTGTCTATGTGTGTAGTTCATTAAACCTTTATTCACATAGATTAGTATAATTGAGCAAAGAGCAATCTTTTCCAAGGGAGTCCTGTAAAAGGAACACATCGCCTGAACAAGGACTTGAACCCTGGACCCTCAGATTAAAAGTCTGATGCTCTACAGACTGAGCTACCCAGGCTCTAACATACCTATCTGTCTATGTGTGTAGTTCATTCAACCTTAATTCACATAGATTAGTCTAATTGAGCAAAGAGCAAACTTTTCCAAGGAAGTCCTGTAAAAGGAGCACATCACCTGAACAGGGACTTGAACCATGGACCCTCAGATTAAAAGTCTGATGCTCTACCGACTGAGCTACCCAGGCTCTAGCATGCCTGTCTGACTATGTGTGTAGTTCATTCAACCTTTATTCACATAGATTAGTCTAATTGAGAAAAGAGCAATCTTTTCCAAGGGAGTCCTGTAAAAGGAGCACATCGCCTGAACAGGGACATGAACCCTGGACCCTCAGATTAAAAGTCTGATGCTCTACCGACTGAGCTACCCAGGCTCTAGCATCCCTCTCTGTCTATGTGTGTAGTTCATTAAACCTTTATTCACATAGATTAGTCTAATTGAGCAAAGAGCAATCTTTTCCAAGGGAGTCCTGTAAAAGGAACACATCGCCTGAACAGGGACTTGAACCCTGGACCCTCAGATTAAAAGTCTGATGCTCTACCGACTGAGCTACCCAGGCTCTAGCATGCCTCTCTGTCTATGTGTGTAGTTCATTAAACCTTTATTCACATAGATTAGGATCATTGAAAAAAGAGCACTCTTTTCCAAGGGAGTCCTGTAAAAGGAACACATCGCCTGAACAGGGAAATGAACACTGGACCCTCAGATTAAAAGTCTGATGCTCTACCGACTGAGCTACCCAGGCTATAGCATGCTATCTGTCTATGTGTGTAGTTCATTCAACCTCTATTAACATAGATTAGTCTAATTGAGCAAAGAACAGTCTTTTCCAAGAGAGTCCTGTAAAAGGATCACATCGCCTGAACAGGGACTTGAACCTTGGACCCTCAGATTAAAAGTCTGATGCTCTACCGACTGAGCAACCCAGTCTCTAACATGCTTCTGTGTCTATGTGTGTAGTTCATTCAACCTTTATTCACATAGATTAGTATCATTGAGCAAAGAGCAATCTTTTCCAAGGGAGTCCTGTAAAAGGAGCACATCGCCTGAACAGGGACTTGAACCCTGGACCCTCAGATTAAAAGTCTGATGCTCTACCGACTGAGCTACCCAGGCTCTAGCATACCTCTGTGTCTATGTGTGTAGTTCATTAAACCTTTAATAACATAGATTAGTCTCATTGAGCAAAGAGCAGTCTTTTCCAAGGGAGTCCTGTAAAAGGAGCACATCGCCTGAACAGGGACTTGAACCCTGGACCCTCAGATAAAAAGTCTGATGCTTTACCGGCTGAGCTACCCAGGCTCTAGCATGCTAGTCTGTCTATATGTGTAGTTCATTCAACCTTTATTCACATAGATTATTCTCATTGAGCAAAGAGCAATCTTTTCCAAGGGAGTCCTGTAAAAAGGAGCACATCGCCTGAACAGGGACTTGAACCTTGGACCCTCAGATTAAAAGTCTGATGCTCTACCGACTGAGCTACCCAGTCTCTAACATGCTTCTGTGTCTATGTGTGTAGTTCATTAAACCTTTATTCACATAGATTAGTATCATTGAGCAAAGAGCAGTCTTTTCCAAGGGAGTCCTGTAAAAGGAACACATCGCTTGAACAAGGACTTTAACCCTGGACCCTCAGATTAAAAGTCTGATGCTCTACAGCCTGAGCTACCTAGGCTCTAACTTGCCTATCTGTCTATGTGTGTAGTTCATTCAACCTTAATTCACATAGATTAGTCTAATTGAGCAAAGAGCAAACTTTTCCAAGGGAGTCCTGTAAAAAGGAGCACATCGCCTGAACAGGGACTTGAACCTTGGACCCTCAGATTAAAAGTCTGATGCTCTACCGACTGAGCTACCCAGTCTCTAACATGCTTCTGTGTCTATGTGTGTAGTTCATTAAACCTTTATTCACATAGATTAGTATCATTGAGCAAAGAGCAGTCTTTTCCAAGGGAGTCCTGTAAAAGGAACACATCGCTTGAACAAGGACTTGAACCCTGGACCCTCAGATTAAAAGTCTGATGCTCTACAGCCTGAGCTACCTAGGCTCTAACTTGCCTATCTGTCTATGTGTGTAGTTCATTCAACCTTAATTCACATAGATTAGTCTAATTGAGCAAAGAGCAAACTTTTCCAATGGAGTCCTGTAAAAGGAGCACATCACCTGAACAGGGACTTGAACCCTTTACCCTCAGATTAAAAGTCTGATGCTCTACCGACTGAGCTACCCAGGCTCTAGCATGCCTTTCTGTCTATGTGTGTAGTTCATTCAACCTTTATTCACATAGATTAGTCTCTTTGAGAAAAGAGCAGTCTTTTCCAAGGGAGTCCTGTAAAAGGAGCACATTGCCTGAACAGGGACATGAACCTTGGACCCTCAGATTAAAACTCTGATGCTCTACCGACTGAGCTACCCAGGCTCTAGCATGCCGTCTGTCTATGTGTGTAGTTCATTCAACCTTTATTCACATAGATTATTCTCATTGAGCAAAGAGCAATCTTTTCCAAGGGAGTCCTGTAAAAGGAGCACATCGCCTGAACAGGGACTTGAACCCTGGACCCTCAGATTAAAAGTCTGATGCTCTACCGACTGAGCTACCCAGGCTCTAGCATGCTTCTGTGTCTATGTGTGTAGTTCATTAAACTTTTATTCACATAGATTAGGCTCATTGAACAACGAGCAGTCTTTTCCAAGGGAGTCCTGTAAATGGAACACATCGCCTGAACAGGGACTTGAACCCTGGACCCTCAGATTAAAAGTCTGATGCTCTTCCGACTGAGCTACCTAGGCTATAGCATGTCTCTCTGTCTATGTGTGTAGTTCATTCAACCTCTATTAACATAGATTAGTCTAATTGAGTAAAGAACAGTCTTTTCCAAGAGAGTCCTGTAAAAGGATCACATCGCCTGAACAGGGACTTGAACCCTAGACCCTCAGATTAAAAGTCTGATGCTCTACCGACTGAGCTACCCAGGCTCTAGCATGCCTCTGTGTCTATGTGTGTAGTTTATTCAACCTTTATTCACATAGATTAGTATCATTCAGCAAAGAGCAATCTTTTCCAAGAGAGTCCTGTAAAAGGAGCACATCGCCTGAACAGGGACTTGAACCCTGGACCCTCAGATTAAAAGTCTGATGCTCTACCGACTGAGCTACCCAGGCTCTAGCATACCTCTGTGTCTATGTGTGTAGTTCATTAAACCTTTAATAACATAGATTAGTCTCATTGAGCAAAGAGCAGTCTTTTCCAAGGGAGTCCTGTAAAATGAGCACATCGCCTGAACAGGGACTTGAACCCTGGACCCTCAGATTAAAAGTCTGATGCTTTACCGGCTGAGCTACCCAGGCTCTAGCATGCCAGTCTGTCTATGTGTGTAGTTCATTCAACCTTTATTCACATAGATTATTCTCATTGAGCAAAGAGCAATCTTTTCCAAGGGAGTCCTGTAAAAAGGAGCACATCGCCTGAACAGGGACTTGAACCTTGGACCCTCAGAATAAAAGTCTGATGCTCTACTGACTGAGCTACCCAGTCTCTTAACATGCTTCTGTGTCTATGTGTGTAGTTCATTCAACCTTTATTCACATAGATGAGTATCATTGAGCAAAGAGCAGTCTTTTCCAAGGGAGTCCTGTAAAAGGAACACATCGCTTGAACAAGGACTTGAACCCTGGACCCTCAGATTAAAAGTCTGATGCTCTACCGACTGAGCTACCCAGGCTCTAGCATACCTATGTGTCTATGTGTGTAGTTCATTAAACCTTTAATAACATAGATTAGTCTAATTGAGCAAAGAGCAGTCTTTTCCAAGGGAGTCCTGTAAAAGGAGCACATCGCCTGAACAGGGACTTGAACCCTGGACCCTCAGATTAAAAGTCTGATGCTTTACCGGCTGAGCTACCCAGGCTCTAGCATGCTAGTCTGTCTATGTGTGTAGTTCATTCAACCTTTATTCACATAGATTATTCTCATTGAGCAAAGAGCAATCTTTTCCAAGGGAGTCCTGTAAAAAGGAGCACATCGCCTGAACAGGGACTTGAACCTTGGACCCTCAGATTAAAAGTCTGATGCTCTACCGACTGAGCTACCCAGTCTCTAACATGCTTCTGTGTCTATGTGTGTAGTTCATTAAACCTTTATTCACATAGATTAGTATCATTGAGCAAAGAGCAGTCTTTTCCAAGGGAGTCCTGTAAAAGGAACACATCGCTTGAACAAGGACTTGAACCCTGGACCCTCAGATTAAAAGTCTGATGCTCTACCGCCTGAGCTACCTAGGCTCTAGCATGCCTCTCTGTCTATGTGTGTAGTTCATTCAACCTTAATTCACATAGATTAGTCTAATTGAGCAAAGAGCAAACTTTTCCAATGGAGTCCTGTAAAAGGAGCACATCGCCTGAACAGGGACTTGAACCCTTTACCCTTAGATTAAAAGTCTGATGCTCTACCGACTGAGCTACCCAGGCTCTAGCATGCCTTTCTGTCTATGTGTGTAGTTCATTCAACCTTTATTCACATAGATTAGTCTCTTTGAGAAAAGAGCAGTCTTTTCCAAGGGAGTCCTGTAAAAGGAGCACATTGCCTGAACAGGGACATGAACCTTGGACCCTCAGATTAAAAGTCTGATGCTCTACCGACTGAGCTACCCAGGATCTAGCATGTTGTTCTGTCTATATGTGTAGTTCATTCAACCTTTATTCACTTAGATTAGTCTCATTGAGCAAAGAGCAGTCTTTTCCAAGAGAGTCCTGTAAAAGGAGCACATCGCCTGAAATGGGACATGAACCCTGGACCCTCAGATTAAAAGTCTGATGCTCTACCGACTGAGCTAACCAGGCTTTAGAATACCTCTCTTTCTATGTGTGTAGTTCATTAAACCTTTATTCACATAGATTAGTCTCACTGAGCAAAGAGCAGTATTTTCCAAAGGAGTCCTAGAGCACATCGCCTGAACAGGGACTGGAACCCTGGACCCTCAGATTAAAAGTCTGATGCTCTACCGACTGAGCTATCTAGGCTCTAGCATGTCTCTGTGTCCATGTGTGTAGTTCATTCAACCTTTATTCACATAGATTAGACTCATTGGGCCTCATGCACGAACCATTCGTACGCACAGATTTGTGCTTATACTGTGCGTGCGAGTGATTTAGGATCATTTGTGGCATCCAACAATGTTTTCGTATCCTACGAATTTATTCAGATACGAACAAAATGTACGAGTGGTCCGGACCTGTCGTATATTTTAGGAGCGTCAGTCTGCTGTCATCCAGACGGATCTTCTCCACGAATAACTTCATATTTCGTTATTTAGAAAATATTTAGAGTTTAAAAAAATCACGCACCATAATTATTCTTGACAATAGGTTATTCTGTTTGAATTAGAATTATAATTTTAAGTTTAATTTGTCTGGTGTGTCGCGCAGGCTTCAGTGAGTCGTGCGCTCCTTGGTCATCAAAGCCGCTCCTCATATTAACACCCAGGTACATAAAATTCCCATACACCGCCGCAGAACAAGTACGAATTAAGACTGATCTTGTGTCAAACACCATCGGAGCAATAGATTATTATATCTGATTCGAAATATAACCTGCAGAATGTGGTGGTTGCGCGCTGACCAGGAGGTGCGCGCTGACCAGGAGGTGCGCGCATCATTTGTGCTGCAAGACATGTTGGCACGCGTCTTGCAGCGTGGCATTTACAGTATTGTCCATCCATCTCGCAGACTGATCTCCTCCTGTCCGTGCTGCGGCGAGACGTTTGTTTGAAGCCATTTTCAGATCAAACCATTTATTCTTGATTTCTGATACTGTACGACCCACGGGACACACAGCATGCACTACAATATTAATATGAAGTTAACTGTAGTTTAGAGACATTTTAAAATGCTTCTGTTGAAAAACACATCCGACACTTGCGGGGGGTGGGGGGGTAGCGGTGCGCTACAGCTCTTCTGAATAAGTGAAACTATAATGTAACACAGTACACTGAAATTAGAGATATTTGACCATCCGACACTTGCGGGGGGCAGCGGTGCGCCACAGCTCTTCTGAATAAGTGAAACTACACAGTTGTTTACAAACTTTACACTAACATTAAAGATATTTGACCATCCGACACCTGCAGGGGGGGGGGTGGGGGGGTAGCCACAGCGCGACTGAGAGCAGATCTCCGAACGCGTGAAGTTCCTCATTTTACTTCATGAGTTTGAATGAATGGACACTTCCTGCTGTCAGAAGGCAGGAAGCGTGGCCTTATATGGTGTTATGAGGTGTGGAAATTATGTAAATTACCTTCACGCGAGCACGCGCAGGTGAGTAGAACAGGTGGAATTCATCACCTTTAAGCAGCCCGTTTACACGCTTTTCCTGTGGATAGAAGACTTTGTTGGTTCTGACGTGGCATGTTCGTACGAACGCTTCGTACGAACAAAAGTAGGAGAAATTTAGGATTAGAATAAGAACATTTTCGTGCATGAGGGCCATTGAGCAAAGAGCAGTCTTTTCCAAGGGAGTCCTGTAAAAGGAGCACATCGCCTGAACAGGGACTTGAACCCTCAACCCTTAAATTAAAAGTCTGATGCTCTACCGACTGAGCTACCCAAGCTCTAGCATGACTCTCTGTCTATATGTGTAATTCATTCAACCTTTATTCACATAGATTAGTCTCATTGAGCAAAAAGCAAACTTTTCCAAGGGAGTCCTGTAAAAGGAGCACATCGCCTGAACAGTGACTTGAACCCTGGACCCTCAGATTAAAAGTATGATGCTCTACTGACTGAGCTACCCAGGCTCTTGCATGTCTCTTTGTCTATGTGTGTAGTTCATTCAACCTTTATTCACATAGATTAGTCTCGTTGAGCAAAGAGCAGTCTTTTCCATGTGAGTCCTGTAAAAAGAGCACATCGCCTGAACAGGGACTTGAACCCTGGACCCTCAGATTAAAAGTCTGATG
>JBBPBX010089347.1:0-14318 GCA_038048925.1 Garcialebias charrua
AAAGGAACAAAGTGATGGAAACCACAAGAGGCCTCCTGCTTTTTATTGCTGGTAGCACTTTATACGGAGGCCTCTTATGTACACTTTTACATCTCTGCTTTGAATTACCCACCATTTCCCCTTGCCCCAATAAGTTTTATTAGGACCAGCTTCCTACTGTTAGCTGAAGCTGATCCAGAGATATAAATAAAACAGATATCAACACAAACAATATTGGAGCTGCTCAAGACTTCAAATCTCACCTCGTGTTGAAAGCTTGCTGTAAATCTGAGAGTTCACCTCTTTGTCTCGAAGGTAACATCTTATTTCTTCAATCGCCTCTCTCATAATTGTGATAATCAAAACAAGACCCTAAAGAGTTAAATGTCACAGTTACAACGTATTTATCAGCAAAGTGTAGGGCAACAAAGTAAATATGGAAGCTCTAGTGATGCTGCTAGCAAGTTATACATTTCCAAAGCTGAACTGGCATTAAAAAAGACAGGAAACTGAAAAAGATGTCTGAAGAGACAATAAAGATTAAAAGTGGAACATACCAAAGGGACCCAGTATGTGTACAGGGCACCCAAACGCAACTCCTCAACAAACTGCGAGCAGGCCAGCAGCAAAAAGTACAAGTTGAAGAAGTACTTGAACTGATTGAACAGCACCTTAAAACGAAACAAAGAAATGTGTTTGTATGTTTGTTTATTCATTCATTTTAT
Organism: Garcialebias charrua; assembly: GCA_038048925.1. Classification (NCBI taxonomy): domain Eukaryota; kingdom Metazoa; phylum Chordata; class Actinopteri; order Cyprinodontiformes; family Rivulidae; genus Garcialebias; species Garcialebias charrua. Next base: position 705 of record JBBPBX010089347.1, read on the forward strand.
TTCAATTAAAACAAGACATATTCAAAACAATAAAATAAAATAACTATAAAATGAAAGGCAGCAGAAGAAGAATAAATTCTTATCATTTCTGCCCCTTCTTAACTATATCAAATCAAAACAATCAATTCAAAAAATACATAATACAATAAACCACAAAATTATCACAATTTTTCAATATAATTTCTAAATATCAGCAAAACTTATATATATCTCATCAGCAAAACATTCTTTATCTTTTTTTTGAATACAACTAATGATTTCTCCTTTTTTACATCATCGTCCAAACTATTCCATAAACTAATTCCCTTCATTAACGTAGACCTACCCTTTAAACTTGTTCTATACCTCTTCTTTACAAAAATATCTGTTCCCTTTAAATTATAACAACTATTTCTTTTAACAAAATTCACTTGTATGTTTGACGGTAAATTTTGATTCTGAGCCCTGTACATCAGCAATAGAACATTGTAATCCACCAAATCAAAAAACTTAAGAATTTTCAGTTGATAAAACAAAATACTTGAAGGATGACGATAATGCTTTCTTGAGATCACTCTTATTACTCTTTTTTGTAAAATAAAAATAGGCTTGGTTGTTGTTTTACAAGCTGTACCCCAGATACCAACACAATAAATCAGATGTGGCACAACAATCGTATTGTACAGCAAACACAATGCCTTGTCAGTCAAAAATTCCCGTACTTTATACAGCACTGCCATAGATTTAGAGATTTTAGTTCTTACAACATTGATATGTTTTTTCCATGTCAATTTATCATCAATAATCACTCCCAAGAACTTTGCTTCACTCACTCTACGTATCTCCACATCATCAATTTTGAATAGAAAATCTACAGTTGGCTTTTTTTTACTAAATATCATATAGTTAGTTTTTTCAATGTTCAATGATAATTTATTTAAGTTAAACCAAGTTTGAATTTTTGCAAACTCTAACCTCATTAATTCGAACATATGATTCAGGTCTTTACCAGAACAAAGGAAAGTAGTATGTCTGCAAATAAAACACACTTAAGGATACTAGACACCTTAACTAAATCGTTTACATACAATATGAACAGCTTAGGCCCAAGAACTGAACCCTGCGGTACTCCACATGACACATTGGATAGATGAGATCTAATATCTTCGATCTGTACAAACTGTTTTCTATCTTTTAAGTAACTAGATATCCACTGTATGGCTTGACCTCTAATACCATATTGTTTCAATTTTTCAATCAAAATAGTATGATCAATGGTGTCAAAAGCCTTTTTTAAATCAACAAATAGACTAACACAATATTTCTTCTCATCTATCGCTGTAGTAACCTGTTCCATCAAGTCCATAAGAGCCAGGCATGTTGAATTATTCGATCTGAACCCATACTGATCACTACTCAAGATATTATGTTTACCAATAAAATTGTCCAGTCTGGACACAAATAATTTCTCAAGAATTTTGGAGAACTGTGGCAACAGCGATACAGGTCTATAATTATTGAATAAACATTTCTCACCATTTTTAAAAATTGGAATCACCTTAGCAATTTTCATTCGTTCAGGGAATATGCCTTTAGAAAATGATAGATTACAGATATATGTAAATGGCTCTATAACGTAACTTATTATCTCTTTCACAACCTTCATATCCATTCCTTCACAATCTTTGGATCTTTTATCCGCAAATTGTCCCACTACCTTCATTATTTCTTCCTTGCTAGTTCCAATCAGAAACATACTATTTGCACAACTGCTGATCAAATAATTCACATTTTTATCCACTTTAGGAATTGACTTTGCAAGATTTGATCCCACATTTGCAAAGTAATTATTAAATCCATTTACAATTTCCGTATCATCATAAATTTCCACATTGTTTTGTATAAAATGTTGTGGCAATCCCATATTACCCTTATGTTTGCTTAATACATTGTTGATTACTCGCCATGTTGCCCTCATATCTCCACTGCATTTATGTAATAGTTGACTATAATATTCCCGTTTCTGTTTCCTAATAATCCCTACCAATTTATTTTTGTACTTTTTGTATTTTTCTTCAGCATCTGATGTTCTGGATTTCAAGAAACATGTATAAAGATGATTCTTTTTTCTACATGCGTTCTTCAATCCACTTGTAATAATAATAATAATAATAATTAATTCAATTTATAACGCACTTTTCATTACTGAAAATCTCAAAGTGCTACACATATATTGAATGCTACACACATTCATAAACCGGTGGCGGCAGACTACCATGCAAGGTGCTTTCCAGTCCTACCGGGAGCAACTCAGGGTTAAGTGTCTTGCCCAAGGACACAACGACACATGGTGCGGGTCCCGGGAGTCGAACCGCCAACTTTCCGATCGGGAGACGACTGCCATTACCACTACACCACGGCCGCCGCTCATAATGTGTGTGTAATCCAAGGATGATCAACTTTTTTATCCTTTGTGTATATTTTATGAACACAATGTTTTTTGAATAAAACTTCAAGGATCCTCATAAATTCGTCATAAGATTTGTTTACATCATCAACATATACTTCATCCCATTTTTGTACGTCTAAATCTTCTTTGAATTTATCAAAAAAAAATTTATGTGTTTATTATCGTATTTATTTTTTTGTTTTATTTGGTATGCTTTCATCACTTTTATAAATTGAGAAGATAGGTAAATGATCACTGATATCCATCCTCATTATACCACTTATCACCTCGCCATCTGTTATGTTAGTAAATATATTGTCAATTAATGTAGCACTTTGAGATGTTATTCTTGTCGGATTTGATATTAATGGATATAAATTTAAACTAGTCATTGAGTTCATAAATATACTAATATTATTCGAATCTGTCATGTTTAAATCAATATTGAAATCTCCACATAAGAAAACTTTTTTATTTCTGCTTTTAATTAATAACTCTAATATTTTATCAGTAAATGTCTCTATCTTTGAACATGGTGATCGATAAACACAACTTATTATTATATTTTTTCCATTTTTGTTTATTATTTCCACTGTGATCATTTCCATCATATTATCAACGACCATTGACATTTCTTCAATGAACTTACATCTTATATCCTTATTTATAAATAAAGCCACTCCTCCTCCTTTTTTATTTTTTCTATTAATATAATGAAAATTATATCCTTCAATATGTATGGTATTTATATTTTCGTCATTAAGCCATGTCTCAGATAGTGCTATTATTTTAAAAGTGTTTTTTTATGTTTTGGAGATGGTTTAGCATGTTATCTATATTTGCATTTAAACTTCTACAGTTCAAGTGAATAATAGAAAGATCTTCATCTGTCATGTTAACATCCTTAAACTGTTCTTCATTATAATATTTACTGTCTTTTTTAGTTGGAAAAAGACTACTATTTAACTCTTCATCAACATTATATATTTTTAATTCCATATCATCATTCATCATGAATAATCCGTGTGTTTTCCATTTGACCGATTTTTCTTTGTTGTCCCTATAAGTGAATCATAGGTCACAATTAGACGTCATTAAAACTTATCCAAATTTTTCCAAGTCCTTCACATCATGTATCAATTTCGCTTGCTCTCCTTCCTGTACTCTAATCCATATCTTTCCATTTTTTGTCCACGTTGAGACTATCTTTTTCTTTTTACGTAACAACCTTGCTTCGCGTGCAATTAGACCATTTTTTTTGGTTAAATGTTCGTTTATATACACATTAGTTCCCTTAAGTTTTTTTGCTTGCATGATTACGGCGTTTTTAGATTTCCTACTAATGAATCTTACCACAATAACCGGTTTAGATCTATCAGCATTGCTGGGCAAGGTATGACATAGAGAAATGTCTTCATACTTAATGTCTATTTCCTTGTCATGGAGAAAAGTCACCACTTGTTCTTCCAGAGACCTCTGCTCCTGTGGAGATGCATCTTCAGCAATACCTTTGCCAGAAGTGGCCTTTGAATACGAAGTTTTTATCGCAAGACCCGATATGACTAAGTTGTCTTGCCTAGAATTTTGTTCGAAATGTGAAACATTTTCCACCTGATAAACTATTACACCTAACATGCACAAATACAAGCCACTTACTTTGGTCACAGAGTACCATCACTCACATCAGTGATCTCTGTGCAGCGTGTTAAAACATTTCTGGTGTGTTGGAGAGGAAGTGACTCCAGGATAATTGTCATAATGTGTGTGTTTCTTAGAAATATCACTAACTTTGTTAAACAGGTTAAAACAATGTCATCATAATATCTATGTAGTTTATATTGGCACAATTGATTACTCCATCAGCTAAATATATTCTAAAATCATCCTCAGAGAGACAGAAGGCTGCACTAGGTTTTTTCATCAAGAATGAACACTCGACAATCAGCACAGGAAAAAAAATACCTATTTGTTTCAGTCTGTTAGAGAATGTTGAACATTTGAATTCTGCTTTGTTTTTTCAATAAATAAATGAAATCTGCTCAAATATACACAGGAAGAAAAGGTGTAGTTGAATCCCTCAGGTATTGATGAAATTGATTAATTGTGTATTAATAACATTTTAAATCTGAAAACAGAAATATTGAATTCAAAACAAATACAATAGTCCCTTGTTTATTACGGGGATCTGTACCCTGAAGCCCCATGATAAGTGAAAAACCGTGAAGTAGGAATAGCAGTACAAGTAGTAAGTAGTAGTTTTTGGGCGGCCGTGGCACAGTGGTAATGGCAGTCGACCCCCAATCGGAAGGTCGGAGGTTCGAGTCCCGCATCCGCCCACCATGTGTCGTTGTGTCCCTGGGCAAGACACTTAACCCCGAGTTGCTCCCGGTAGGTCTGGATAGCGCCCTACAAGGCAGGCTACCACTAACGGTGTATGAATGTGTGTATGAATGGGTAGATGGCTCGTATTGTAAAGCGCTTTGGGGCTCCTCAGAGGGGGCTGGAAGGCGCTATATAAATAAGCTCCATTTACCATTTACCATATATATATATATATATATATATATATATATATATATAAATTAAGGCTTTTTAAACCCTTCCCACACTCTTGCAATATTCTCAACAATGTTTCTAAACTCTAAACGCTCTAAAAGAACACAGAACGTCATGATGTCAGCTATCTGCCTCCGCCTGCACTCTCGGCCACGCCCATTTCTCCGCTCTGCATAAAGATCAGCTGATCAGCTGCAGGAGGAAGCTCCTCTCACAGCTGTGGGTTGCACACAGGTGCTAAATAATTTACAATAATTTATTTTAAATAAAAATTCCATGCCAATCATGCAGCTCATCCATCATGAGCTTACATGATGGATGAGCTTACAAAAGGGGGCCAAAATTAAAACCTTTTTCAAACTAAGGGCCGATTTCAGAATCTACATTAACTCAAGTTAGATACCCAACATCTTGTAGTGGCTGCAGGTTCTTCAACATGAGTTTGATTGGTCTCATTTGATGTTCTCTGTTGCACATTTGACACCATAATCAAAGATTACTGAAAAGAAATTAAAGTGATAAAATTATTTTACATTTAAAATAACATATTGGGGGCCAGATAAGATGTAAACGAGGGCCACATTTGGCCCCCGGGCCTCGAGTTTGACACATATGGTCTAGATTGTGAAGTTCTACAATATCTAAGGGTGTAAACAGTTGTTTTGTTTTTCTGTGTCCGTACAGACAACCATTTGTGCACACCTACACTCTAAAAGGTGTGCCTAGCTAGTTCAGTTGCACCAGAGCATTTCACTCGGCTTACAACATTAACTACAACCATAAGTGGCAATGATGATGTGCTGCTGTGTTAACTGTCTATCCACAAAAACAAGAAAGAACAAAGCTTGACTGATTACTTGTCAGGATTTAGATGCCGTTTTAGTTTCCTTGTGGTACCTGAGGGATAAAAGGTCCTTAAGCACGTTACGTAACACAGTATTTACTTAAAGGAGACCACATATAGGTATTTAAAATGTTTATGTTATTTCTGTGTGCTATCTTGACAATATTAATTCATTTTAATACACAAAATAATTCTTAGATAATCAATTATACCCTTTTTAATTCTGCCATTTTTAACTTTCGTTTTGAACGACCGGTTTCTTGAAGTCCACGCCCTTCAAAGATCTGTTTACGCCCTCTGTAACAGCCAGTATCTGTAATGTGTTGTTGTTTTAAAATTAGCTCCTTTTTTATTACTCATTTGACTTACTGTTAGTGTTAGCTTAAGATAACTTACCGAAACCCGTCTGAGCGCGCCGCCATGAGCTGCTCCTTTTAGCATGAGACCTGCCGAATCCGAAGCTAATGTTAGCTTGTTCCTCTTCCGGTTTTCGCCAGCTCCGCTCGTTGCACGCGGAGATTTTGGGAGTTATCGCTGTTCCAGTCAAGACAACACAAAGTTCACCAAGTGTCTCCCGTAAATTAATCTGTAAGGAGAAGGTCCTCGCTGCTGCGAGCCTGCTGCGAGGCTGAAATGAGGCTGTACAGTTGAAGCTCCGCTCCATCGCGCCGGAAGAGGGTCCCGTCGCAACCGGTCCCTAAGCCGGGGGTCCGCTCGTTTAATTTTTGCCGGCTGCGCGTTGGCAGCGATCGCAAATACACTAAAAATTGAACTAAAACATAAAAATAACAATTATACTTTATTTATAAAGCCATTTAAAAAAAACACAGCTGCAACAAAGTGCTGTACACATGAAATTAAGAACATATAAACAAAAGATGAGATGAAATCATGAAAAACAACAGTCATGTGTTTAATACAGAAGTGGGTTGAGCCTAACCAGGGGTTGCTAGGTGAGGGGCTGGACTCAGGTTTGAGGTGATTGGCTACGGCCTGTGACGTCAATAACTGCAGGAAGTGTGAATCCTGGTGTATTTATCAAAAATAAATAAATCTACTTAGAGTAAATAAACCACTGGGTGCATTTTTTTGGCACAAGGACTGTTTTTTTATGAAGTTAATACCCAAAGTTGAGTAAAAAAAACATTAAAAAGTGATTTTTGCATCTGTGGTCCCCTTTAAAATGAATGTACATGGTGTTTTTCTTCTGCTGCTTGAGGTTTGACTCAGTGTCTCTTTGGTCTATTGCACCTTTGACACCACTATTTAAAAAGGAAGAGGTGAGTACTGTAGTACGCAGTCAATGTGGTCGAAGGAACGAAGCTGAATCGTTGCACTGATTCAAACCCTGATGTGTTCTCATTCAGGAAATAAACTGACTGATCACGCAGAAGCTCCTTGTCTTCCTTAAAAACTACACAACGCAGAGTTGGGGGGTTACTTGAGCTGGCTTGGTACAGTGGAGTGAAGCAGAACCCGGTTACATTACATTTCCAATGTAACCGGGTTCTGCTTCACTCCACTGTACCAAGCCAGCTCAAGTAACCCCTCAACTCTGCGTTGTGTAGTTTTTTCAAGGAAGACAAGGGGTTTCTGGATGATCAGACAGTTTATTTCCTGAATGAGAACACATCAGGGTTTGAATCAGTGCAACAGCTCAGCTTCGTTCAGCACACTACAACAGAGCATTATGTTAGCTTATTCTTTTACTCAGCAGTGTTGTCTAACATTAACAAACTTAAAAGTACAAGAATTGGTGCCAGGCACATATCTAATAAATATTCATTGCACATAATTCATCTGAGTAGATAAGAATTATGTTTTAGAAAAGAAAAGGAGTTTCTACTTTGGTCCAAATTTTTCCTGCAGGTGGCGGTAAAACAATGGCTGCTAATAAAACCCACGAAGAAGAAATCCGCTCTGGAAGCTAGAGTAAAAGAAACAGAGAAAACGTTGCGTTTGATTCCGGTTCTGTTGTGTCTCTGGTCTGTTTTGTATTGTTAACTGGACCCGAGTTCGGACTCGGTTGGACTCTGGGTTCGTGTCCTCTGGACCCATTTTGTCTCCGAGTTTCAGCGGAGCGAAATAATGGAAGCTAACAAGGTGAGCTTCCCCCTCTTTTTGGTAAAAGTTATTCTTCTTGGGCTGCCTGTGCAGCTGTTTCTCCTTGTTGTGACACCGGCTTCATGCCCTGCGTCTCTGTTGCTCTCGAGTTTAACAACGTAAAGCATGTGTCGCAAACCCGCGCGTGCGTCAAACATAAAGCAGCGCCGTCATCTCGCAAAACCACAATATGAAGCTTCTTTGCGACAGTTATTTTTTTATTCTTATTTATCACGATAGAGACGATAGAAGGAAAGTAGCACGATAGACACGTTTCTATCGTCCCCACGATATATATCGTCATATCGCACAGCTCTACAGTCGGGTAATAAAAATGATAAAAATTATTAAAAAAGTTGGCGGTTCGACTCCCGGGACCCACACCATGTGTCGTTGTGTCCTTCGACAAGACACTTAACCCTGAGTTGCTCCCGGTAGGACTGGAAAGCACCTTGCATGGTAGTCTGCCGCCACCGGTTTATGAATGTGTGTAGCATTCAATATATGTGTAGCACTTTGAGATTTTCAGTAATGAAAAGTGCGTTATAAATTGAATTAATTATTATTATTATTATTATTAAAGTCACATAATAAAAGTTGAGGAATCATACAATCAGATAATAAAACAAGCGACTAAAATTATTAAAAGTCAACATCTCAGATGGTGTCATAGGCCAGGGAGAAGAGATGGGTTTTAAGAAGAGATTTAAAAACAGACAGGGAAGAGTCTGATGTTCAAGGGAAGGTTGTTCCACAGTTTAGGAGCTGCCACAGCAAAAGCACGGTCTCCTCTGAGCTTGCGTTTTGTCTTTGGGACACTCAGGAGCAGCTGATCACATGACCTGAGGGATCGAGAGGGTGTGTATGGCTGCAGCAACTCGGACAGATAGGGCGGGGCAAGACCATTTTGCGCTTTAAAAGCAAATAAAAGAACTTTAAAATGAATCCTGGAATGTACGGGCAGCCAGTGCAGGGAGGCTAAAACAGGAGTAATGTGGTCAAACTTTCGTGTGCCAGTTAAAAGTCGTGCAGCAGCGTTCTGTACCCTCTGAAGCTGAGAGATACATGAATCACTGATTCCTATATAGAGTGCATTACAGTAGTCCAGCCGTGTGGTCACAAAGGCGTGAACTACTGTTTCAAAATGCTGCTTGGAAAGAATCGGCTTCACCTTAGCCAGCTGCCTCAGATGGAAAAAAATAGTTTTAACAACTGCTCTGATGTGGTTTTCTAATTTTAGTCCAGCATCGACTTTGACCCCCAAGTTTGTAACAATAGGTCTGATATATTGGGCCAAGGAACCAACATTGACATTGGGAGTCTCAGTGGAGCTTCCAAAGACCATCACCTCAGTCTTTCCCTCATTAAACTTTAAAAAGTTCACAGCCATCCAGGCTTTGATGTCCTCCAGACATGAAAACAGAGGGTCCAGAGAGTTGGAGTCCTTTTTCTGTAGCGGGACATAAATCTGCGTATCATCCGCATAACAATGAAAGGCAGTGTTTCCCCTACCATTATATAGGCGGGGCGCCCCACCCCCTCAACAGAACCGAGCGCCCCGCCTACCCAACGCTCCAAACACCTGTCGGCACTAACGTAATGCTAAACTAGCAGCTCGCACTGCAGGTGCACTAGCTGAAAAAAAAACATAAAAGCAGCCTCATGCTGAACACTCAGCTGTGTCAGCTGAGTGTTCAAACCCACCCACCACACACACACGCGCACGGCTCACGTTTCTCATCCCCACGGATGAAAAAAAAAAAAAACGAACGCGTGGCTCCTCTGCTCGGCTCCTACTGCGCGCGGCTCCACACACACACACAGCTCTCACCTTCTCCACCGGAAAATAAATAAATAAAACTGAATGCGCAGCTGAAATGTTTGTCTCTCCTCTGCTCTCAAACTGCGCGCTTTCGGCTTTGTCTCTATCTGCCAGACAGAAACAAGCGACCAGCCCCATTAAATCAAGCCCAAAACAAGCCCAACAGGCAACCCACCCCATTGTGTAAAACAAGGTCCGTTTTTAAACAGTATTTTTCATTCAATTCATTCAACCTTTATTTATACAGGCTAGCCTCGTTGAGTCACGGGGACTCATTTACAAGAGGGACCTGTCTCACTCACACCAAACAACCATCCACTCTCACACTCACACCTAGGGTCAATTTAGAGTCACCAATCAGCCTAACAAGCATGTTTTTTGGTCTGTGGGAGGAAACCGGAGTACCCGGAGGAAACCCACGCATGCACGGGGAGAACATGCAAACTCCACCCAGAAAGGCCCCGGACCGGGATTTGAACCGGCAACCTTCTCGCTGAGAGGCAGCAGCTCTACCAGTTATGCCACCGTGCTGCCCAGTATACACAGTATACTGGGCACAGTACAAACAGTACTGTGTATACAGTTTATACACAGTATAAACAGTATAAACATACAGTTATCATGACATTGCATATAAAGAGCAAAATTATGCTAAAGACTTTGAAGAACATATCCACTCTAAAAAATACAAATACATTTGGCATATTTATACAAATTATTCCCATTAAGCCTCTGGGACTCATTTACCAGAGAGACCTGAATTTTAAACTTAAGAGTGATGACAACAATGGACAACGACAACAACAGACAATCATAAAGGATGCGTACAAATTAAAAAATAAAATAAAAATTAAACAGCAAACTCATAGTAAGCTAAGTCAACAAAAAACTTTAATCTCTATCCTGAATCATGCTTTAAGTGTGTGCTCTTTCTCCCATTCTTTATTATTTTTTCCCATATTTCCTCCACTTATTGGAGCTCATTTTAACGTGGTCTTGTCACTCTAGACCAGGGGTCTGCAACCTGCGGCTCTGGAGCTACATGCGGCTCTTTGGTCCCTCTGCAGCGGCTCTTTCAAGCTTTGACCAAAACTGACATAAAACTGAATTTTATTGGTTGTTATAACAACTGGAAGGGTTAGTTTTAGAAGTTTTCCTACATTACAAGGAGTAAAACATACTTTCACTTTATGCTTTATTTCTTTTAAGTAGGATACCTAATTTTTCTACAGTTAAAAAAATAAATCACATAGGCCTGCATAGTTTATCGTTTTAGTTTTTAGAAACTGGGCAAAACTATATTAATTTTTCCTTCTTTACAAGAATCTTGTCTTTTATTTTATCTTAAAATGTAAAAATATCAGTAAATGTTAAAAATTATTAGAAATGTTAAGTTTTATAAAGTCACTCCTGCTGGCCAGAAAAACGTCCTCCAACAAACTTAAAGTGGTCCGTGGGCCACCAGTTGAAAATCCCAGTTGCAGCAGGTGTTGTGGCTCCGGTCACGTTTAATTTAGTGAACAAAGGAGCAGAAATGGCTCTTTGGATCGAAAAGGTTGCAGACCCCTGCTCTAGACAAATAATAAAGAACAAATAATAACAAGCCCAAACAAGCGAAGATACTTTCAAAACAAGCCCAATAAACCGCAACAACGTCTGCGCAGCTCAGGACGTGTCTCTGTCCGTCCCCCCCACCCCGCCATGGCAGGTTATGTAGGGGAAACACTGAAAGGAGATACATATTTTCTAAGAATAGAGCCAAGAGGGAGCAGGTACAACGTGAAAAGGAGGGGGCCTAAGACTGAGCCCTGAGGAACCCCACACAAGAGAGGAGCAGAGGAGGACACATGGTCACCAAGGCAGACACAGAAAGTACACTCCGCTAAGTAGCACCAGAGTGTGTCCATGCTCATGTGTAGGACAAGTCACAGGCTGCACAAGATTAAAAGAGTCAATGATGTTTAAAAAGGACTGAGCTATGGGTAAATCAGGCAACGCACACGGATATTAAAATCACCATCATCATGGGCGGCCGTGGCACAGTGGTAATGGCAGTCGACCCCCGATCGGAAGGTTGGAGGTTCGAATCCCGCATCCGCCCACCATGTGTCGTTGTGTCCCTGGGCAAGACACTTAACCCCGAGTTGCTCCCGGTAGGTCTGGATGGCGCCTTGCAAGGCAGGCTACCACTACCGGTGTATGAATGTGTGAATGAATGGGTGGATGGCTGGTATTGTAAAGCGCTTTGGGGCTCCTCACAGGGGGCTGGAAAGCGCTACTGTATAAATAAGCTCCATTTACCATTACCATTTACCATTTACCAAGAATGAGAACTCTGTCATATTTTGGCATAATTTCAGCAAAAAAGTCTGAGAACTCATTTATAAAATCCTTATGCCTCCTACCCACCGCCCCCGGCGTCGGGCGGCCGAAGCGGCCGGATAACACCGGTTTACATTCAAAGTCTATGGAGGAGACGCGTGGAGTCACGGGGAACAAGGAAGCGGCGAGATTCAACTGATCGAAGCGGCGCGACGGCAGCCTGCACACGCACGCGCGCGTCGCCGTCGAGCCGCAGACGTCCCAAATGTTGATCTCTGGCGGCTCGACGCATCCGGCAAACAGTCGGGAGAGCCTCGCTATCTGATTACACAACCACAACGGGACTTTTTTCGGACTTTTTAAACTCACCGGATCCAGCCTCCAGGAATTGGAACCAAACTCCGGTAAGAAACGTGGCATTTTTACAGTTGCTGCTGACAGGCTGCTGTACTCTCCAGTGTAGATCACCCCAAACATAAAAAAAAGTTTTAATCTCATCGAAGACCGTCGGAGGTGCAGTTAAAACAACAACTGAACCCGGAAAACAAGCCAGAGACCCCTCCCTCTGCTACCCCCTAGTGTACGTCATCAGACGGTGTTCAGTGGCCAGTGGAACCGTGACCAGCGGCCAAAAGGGGACGGCAGGAGCGTTTGCAGTTGTGCGGTGGGTAAGAGGCATTATTGTATTTGAGGGGGCGATAAACAGTCACACACAACGTAATGTGGGAGGAGCCAAGTTCAAACAGGCTGTGCTCAAAGCTGCTGAATGGAGATGGAGGCAGCTGTTTACAGTCAAAACAACTTTTAAAAACAGTCACTATTACCGTATTTTCCACCATATACGTCGCACCGCTGTACACGTCGCATCAGTCCAATTATTTCCAATAAAGTGGAAAAATCCATAAACATGTCGCACCGCTGTATACGTCGCATCTATTATGCATCACCGCTGATGCGTCGCGTATGTTGCGCGTCACCGCTGACAACCCGGAAATGTGGGCCGGTGTTTTGCCAAAAATGGATTGGCTGCCAAATGGCCACAGGAGCGTGCACGGGAGGACTTTAACAAGATTAACACTTAAAAACTATTATTTTGTTTGCTGAAAATTATAGCAAAGATGTGTCTGAGCTGAACTTTTCCTTAAAGGAGCTGTATGTAACTTTTCTAACAATATATTTTTAACATATTTCTTCACTCTGTCACTACCTCCTGACATACTGATTTTAGACAAGTAATCTCTGAAAAAAACTATTGTCCCCTTGCTTCTCTAAAAGCATTTCTAAAAAGCCACAGTGACCCACCGTTAACCAGCCAATAAAACAGAGTTTGTAACCAGCCAATAAAAACAGAGCTTGAATTTGAATCAGCCAATAAAAACAGAGCTTGAATTTGAATTTCAGCAGAGCAAGGGGTAAGTTTCTGGTCCCTCCCCCTCAGAGCCATATATGGCTCTGAGGGGGAGGGACCAGAAACGTGTCTCTGTTCAAAATTTTCCTAAGTTCCAGCGTGTTCCAGAAATTACATACTGAACCTTTAAT
>JBBPBX010089349.1:0-14318 GCA_038048925.1 Garcialebias charrua
TTTCATTTTAGCTCCATTCATTTTCAATGGGAAAAAAATGGCCGAAAAGGCTAGATATCTCAAAAAGCTAAAGTTGCAGCATTACCAAAAGTCATAGCTGGATTGTCCTGAGCGAGCTGAACATTTTGATATATGAATCGTTGAAATGGCACAAATACTCTAGGAGGAGTAGCGTGCCAAAAAACGTACGGACGGAAGATAGTAACATATAGGAATAATAATAAATATAAACACAATCTCTATAGTGTGAATGCCTTGTTGGCATTCACACAATAAATATAAACACAATCTCTATAGTGTGAATGCCTTGTTGGCATTCACACAATAATAAATATAAACACAATCACTATAGTGTGAATGCCTATGTGGCATTCACACAACTAGATTGCATTTCCTGAGAAAATGCATGTGTGAATGCCAAAATGGCCGCTTCACCCAACTTGCATGTTCAATCAAAATGGCCGCTTTACCTAATGTGCTTATTAAATCAAAATGGCTAACTTGTCTACTTAAATTGTAGAACAAAAATGGTAACAATACATGCATTGACTTACTTCGCAAGGCAATTAACTGCCTTGTATATTGAACCAAAATGGCCACTTCAGCTAATTTGCATATTCAATCAAAATGGCCGCTTCACCTAATGCATGATAAAGAATGTCCATAGCTACAACCTCACCAAATTTTGGCTCTCTATGAATAAATATGGCTGATTTAAAGCCATTTGAAAGTAGCGTTGGTGGCCATCTTTGATTTTACAGTATTTTTAATGTTTTGCTTTGTCGGCCATCTTGGATTTTTGATTTGGATTCCGTACATGATAGAGGATTCCCTCAGCTACAACCTCACCAAATTTCGGCTCTCTATGTATAATGATGGCTGAGTTAAAGCCATTTGAATGTAGCGTTGGCGGCCATCTTGGATTTTTACAGTTTTTTAATGTTTTACTTTGTCGGCCATCTTGGATTTTTGATTTGGATTCCGTACATGATAGATAATGCCCTCAGCTACAACCTCACCAAATTTCGGCTCTCTATGTATAATGATGGCCGAGTTAAAGCCATTTGAAAGTAGCGTTGGCGGCCATCTTGGATTTTTGATTTTTATATAGCATTTGATAGGAAACATTCTCAGCTATCACTACACCAAGTTTCAGCTCAATATCACTAAAATTGACCATTTTATAGTATTTTTACTTTTTTGCATTGTCGGCCATCTTGGATTTTTTTTTTGGATTCTATACATGATAGATAATGTCCTCAGCTACAACCTCACCAAATTTCAGCTCTCTATGTATAAAGATGGTCGAGTTATAACCATTTGAAAGTAGCGTGGGCGGCCATCAGCTGAAATTGGTCAAAAACAGCTGAATATTATCTAAAACAGCAGAAATAAGCTTAAATTAGCAGCAGGATTTAGTAAGAGCTTAATTGGGAATAATCTGAAACATCTTAAACAATCTGAAATCTGAAATAATCTGAAATAAGCCAAAAAAAGTGGAAATTATCTGAAAAAAGCTAAAGATAGCATAAACAGCTGAATATTATCTAAAATAGCAGAAATAAGCTTAAATTATCTGAAGTAATTAGAAATAGCATAATTGTGAATAATCTGAAATATCTGAAACAATCTGAAATCTGAAAAAATCTGAACTAAGCAGAAATAAGCAAAATAAAATTGAAATTATCTGAAAAAAGCTTAAGATAGCAAAAACAGCTGAATATTATCTGAAATAGCAGAAAGAAGCTTAAAAGTCTTAGAAATTAGTAGAGAGAGTACAGTTTTGCAGAATTATGCTGGAAAAGTTGAAATGAGTTCAAATAATGTGGAATTTGTTGAAACAAGCCTAAATTAGCATTAAAACAGCTTAATAGTAGCTAAAATAGCAGAATAAGCTGAAACTAGCAGAAATAAGCACAAAGCAGCATCATCTGAATAATCTAAAATATCTGAAACAATCTGAAATCTGAAAAAATCTGAACTAAGCAAAAATAAGCAAAATAAAGTTGAAATTATCTGAAAAAAGCTTAAGATAGCAAAAACAGCTGAATATTATCTGAAATAGCAGAAAGAAGCTTAAATATCTTAGAAATTAGTAGAGAGAGTATATTTTTGCAGAATTTGGCTGGAAAAAGTTGAAATGAGTTCAAATTATGTAAAATTTGTTGAAACAAGCCTAAATTAGCATAAAAACAGCTTAATAGTAGCTAAAATAGCAGAAGAAGCCAAAACTAGCAGAAATAAGCACAAAGCAGCATAATATGAAGTATCTGAAACAATCTGAAATTGCAAAAAATCTGAAATAAGTAGAAATAAGCAAAATAAAGTTGAAATTATCTGAAAAAAGCTGATATTGGCCAAAAACAGCTGAACAACAGCTAAAACAAGCAGAAACAATCTTAAATTACCAGAAGGAAGTTGGTAGAGCATGGTTTTGCTGAATTAGGCTGAAAAAAGTTGGATTGATTAAAAAAAAATGTTGAAATAGCTGAAAAAG
The DNA here is from genome assembly GCA_038048925.1 of Garcialebias charrua. NCBI lineage: Eukaryota > Metazoa > Chordata > Actinopteri > Cyprinodontiformes > Rivulidae > Garcialebias > Garcialebias charrua. The sequence continues at coordinate 2,498 of JBBPBX010089349.1, forward strand.
CTGAAATTTGCATAAAACAGCTAAATAGTAGCTAAAATAAGCTGAAATAATCTGAAATTACCAGAAGGAAGTTGGTAGAGCATGGTTTTGCTGAATTAGGCTGAAAAAAGTTGGATTGATTTTAAAAACTTGTTGAAATAGCTGAAAAAGCTGAAATTTGCATAAAACAGCTAAATAGTAGCTAAAGTAGCAAAAATATGTTAATCTTTGAAAAATTTGCTGAAAGGAGCATAATGATCTGAAATTAGCAGAAATAAGTCAGTAGATGTACAAAAATGTTGAAGTAAGCTGCATTAGGCTGAAAAGAGTGCAACACAGTTCAAGAAACAGCTGAAATCAGCTGAAAGTAGCTGAAATATTTTTTTTAAATGTACAAGGTAGCTGAAGGAAGCCGAGCTGGTCCAAAATGTGAAAAAAGTAGTGAAATATTGTAATGAGTTCCAAAGATATCAAGGATGTAAAATGAGCTCCATTCATTTTCAATGGGAAAAAAGTGGCCGAAAAAGCTGAATATTTCAAAAAGCTGAAGTTGCATCAATACCAAAAGTCATAGCCGGAGTGTCCTCAATGAGCTGAACATTTTGATATATGAATTGTTGAAATAGCACAAAAACTGTAGGAGGAGTAGCGTGCCAAAAAACGTACGGAGTGAAGATAGTAACTATAATAAATATAAACACAATCACTATAGTGTGAATGCCTATGTGGCATTCACACAACTAGAAAAACCGCATTTCCTACGAAAATGCACGTGTGAATGCCTTAGCGCCGCTCCGCCCTTCTCGCGGCGACCGCGGGAAGTCGAGCTGGTCCACCCCGAAACACTCTCGTGCCTTTCCCGTACCCGTTCGGCACCAGTGCGTGCACTCAATTTGGTCCACATTCCAAAATGGCCGCCTTCCCATTTATCGTACAACGTTGATGCCAGAGGGTTTTCTGTGCGTCTTGGTGAATTGGACAAGTGTACCAAATTTCATGATCCTACGTGAAACTAAGGCCAATGCGGAGGGTAGTTTGAAATTTTCTAGGTGGCGCTCTTGAGCCGTTTCTTTTGAAATTTTGGTCACGCCCCCAAAATATGTAATTGTTCACCAGTCCTGATGAGTCTGCCAATTTTGGTGAGTTTTGGGATATGAAAAAGCCCCCAAAATGCTATTTCATTTTAGCTCCATTCATTTTCAATGGGATAAAAATGGCCGAAAAGGTCGCCTTTCCTTTCATCGTACAACGTTGGTGCCAGAGGGTTTTCTGTGCGCCTTGGTGAATCGGGGAGGTGTACCAAATTTCATGATCCTACGTGAAACTAAGGCCAATGCGGAGGGTAATTTGAAATATTCTAGGTGGCGCTCTTGAGCCCTTTCTGTTGCAATTTTGGCCACGCCCCCAAAATATGTAATTTTTCACCAGTCCTGACGAGTCTGCCAAATTTGGTGAGTTTTGGGATATGATAAAGCTCCCAAAAGGCCAAACGTATTGTGACGGCGTTACGTCTGATTCGCCACATCGCCACGCCCACATGCTCCACCCAAAACGGTCAGTGTTGGAAAGCTTGTTACAGCAACATGTCTTCGGTCACTGGACAGACCGTCCCGCTGATTAGGTAACAGGTGTCCGATCGGGACGTTCAATGTATAACTGTACACTTCCTGTTGTGAGGGGGCGTGGCTTAATTAATGTCATGATTTGACCATTCAGTATTGTAGGGGACCGGTTGTGGGTCAATCACTGAAGGTTTGATGTATTAGACGGTTTTCGTGTAGGTGCTATTAGTGTTTCGTTTTTCATGGCGAGATGCCTAACCTTGAGGCCAGGCCACGCCCCTTCAGCATATATGAAAACGCGAGGTGTTGATCATTTATTACTCCCCCATGTCTGAGTGATGAGTCTGCCAAATTTGGTGAGTTTTAGGGTATGATAAAGCCCCCAAAAGGCCATTTCATTTTAGCTCCATTCATTTTCAATGGGAAAAAAATGGCCGAAAAGGCTTAATATTTCAAAAAGCGCAACTTGCAGCATTACCAAAAGTCATAGCTGGATTGTCCTGAACGAGCTGAACATTTTGATATATGAATCGTTGAAATGGCACAAATACTCTAGGAGGAGTAGGATGTCAAAAAACGTACGGACGGAAGATAGTAACATATAAGAATAATAATAATAACTAGAAAAACCGCATTTCCTGCGAAAATGCACGTGTGAATGCCTTAGCGCCGCTCCGCCCTTCTCGCGGCGACCGCGGGAAGTCGAGCTGGTCCACCCCGAAACACTCTCGTGCCTTTCCCGTACCCGTTCGGCACCCAGTGCGTGCACTCAATTTGGTCCACATTCCAAAATGGCCGCCTTCCCATTTATCGTACAACGTTGACGCCAGAGGGTTTTCTGTGCGTCTTGGTGAATTGGACAAGTGTACCAAATTTCATGATCCTACGTGAAACTAAGGCCAATGCGGAGGGTAATTTGAAATATTCTAGGTGGCGCTCTTGAGCCCTTTCTGTTGCAATTTTGGCCACGCCCCCAAAATATGTAATTTTTCACCAGTCCTGACGAGTCTGCCAAATTTGGTGAGTTTTGGGATATGATAAAGCTCCCAAAAGGCCAAACGTATTGTGACGGCGTTACGTCTGATTCGCCACATCGCCACGCCCACATGCTCCACCCAAAACAACCAGTCGTGGAAAGCTTGTTACAGCAACATGTCTTCGGTCACTGGACAGACCGTCACGCTGATTAGGTAACAGGTGTCCGATCGGGATGTTCAATGTACAACTGTACACTTCCTGTTGTGAGGGGGCGTGGCTTAATTATTGTCATGATTTGACCATTCAGTATTGCAGGGGACCGGATGTGGGTCAATCACTGAAGGTTTGATGTATTAGACTGTTTTCGTGTAGGTGCTATTAGTGTTTCGTTTGTGACGGCGTGACGGCTGATTCGCCACATCGCCACGCCCACATGCTCCACCCAAAACGGTCAGTGTTGGAAAGCTTGTTACAGCAACATGTCTTCGGTCACTGGACAGACCGTCCCGCTGATTAGGTAACAGGTGTCCGATCGGGACGTTCAATGTATAACTGTACACTTCCTGTTGTGAGGGGGCGTGGCTTAATTAATGTCATGATTTGACCATTCAGTATTGCAGGGGAGTGGTTGTGGGTCAATCACTGAAGGTTTGATGTATTAGACGGTTTTCGTGTAGGTGCTATTAGTGTTTCGTTTTTCATGGCGAGATACCTAACTTTGAGGCCAGGCCACGCCCCTTCACCATATATAAAAACGCGAGGTTTTGATCATTTTTTACTCCCCCATGTCTGAGTGATGAGTCTGCCAAATTTGGTGAGATTTAGGATATGATAAATCCTCCAAAAGGCCATTTCATTTTAGCTCCATTCATTTTCAATGGGAAAAAAATGGCCGAAAAGGCTTAATATTTCAAAAAGCGAAAGTTGCAACATTACCAAAAGTCATACCTGGATTGTCCTGAACGAGCTGAACATTTTGATATATGAATCGTTGAAATGGCACGAAAACTGTAGGAGGAGTAGGACGCCAAAAAACGTACGGACGGAAGATAGTAACATATAAGATAATAATAATAACTAGAAAAACCGCATTTCCTGCGAAAATGCACGTGTGAATGCCTTAGCGCCGCTCCGCCCTTCTCGCGGCGACCGCGGGAAGTCGAGCTAGTCCACCCTGAAACGCTCTCGTGCCTTTCCCGTACCCGTTCTGCACTCAACGCGTGCACCCGATTTGGTCCACATTCCAAAATGGCCGCCTTCCCGTTTATCGTACAACGTTGACGCCAGAGGGTTTTCTGTGCGTCTTGATGAATTGGACAAGTGTACCAAATTTCATGATCCTACGTGAAACTAAGGCCAAAGCGGAGGGTAGTTTGAATTATTCTAGGTGGCGCTCTTGAGCCGTTTCTTTTGTAATTTTGGCCACGCCCCCAAAATATGTAATTTTTCACCAGTCCCGATGAGTCTGCCAAATTTGGTGAGTTTTGGGATATGATAAAGCCCCCAAAATGCCAAACGTATTGTGACGGCGTTACGTCTGATTCGCCACATCGCCACGCCCACATGCTCCACCCAAAACGGTCAGTGTTGGAAAGCTTGTTACAGCAACATGTCTTTGGTCACTGGACAGACCGTCACGCTGATTAGGTAACAGGTGTCCGATCGGGACGTTCAATGTACAACTGTACACTTCCTGTTGTGAGGGGGCGTGGCTTAATTAATGTCATGATTTGACCATTCAGTATTGCAGGGGACCGGATGTGGGTCAATCACTGAAGGTTTGATGTATTAGACAGTTTTCGTGTAGGTGCTATTAGTGTTTCGTTTGTGACGGCGTTACGTCCGATTCGCCACATCGCCACGCCCACATGCTCCACCCAAAACGGTCAGTGTTGGAAAGCTTGTTACAGCAACATGTCTTCGGTCACTGGACAGACCGTCACGCTGATTAGGTAACATGTGTCCGATCGGGACGTTCAATGTACAACTGTACACTTCCTGTTGTGAGGGGGCGTGGCTTAATTAATGTCATGATTTGACCATTCAGTATTGCAGGGGACTGGTTGTGGGTCAATCACTGAAGGTTTGATGTATTAGACGGTTTTCGTGTAGGTGCTATTAGTTTTCGTTTTTCATGGCGAGATAGCTAACTTTGAGGACAGGCCACGCCCCTTCAGCATATATGAAAACATGAGGTTTTGATCATTTTTTACTCCCCCATGTCTGAGTGATGAGTCTGCCAAATTTGGTGAGATTTAGGATATGATAAATCCTCCAAAAGGCCATTTCATTTTAGCTCCATTCATTTTCAATGGGAAAAAAATGGCCGAAAAGGCTTAATATTTCAAAAAGCGAAAGTTGCAACATTACCAAAAGTCATAGCTGGATTGTCCTGAACGAGCTGAACATTTTGATATATGAATTGTTGAAATGGCACGAAAACTGTAGGAGGAGTAGGACGCCAAAAAACGTACGGATGGAAGATAGTAACATCTATAAAGAACTAGAAAAACCGCATTTCCTACGAAAATGCACGTGTGAATGCCTTAGCGCCGCTCCGCCCTTCTCGCGACGACCGCGGGAAGTCTAGCTGGTCCACCCCGAAACACTCTCGTGCCTTTCCCGTACCCGTTCGGCACCCAATGCGTGCACCCGATTTGGTCCACATTCCAAAATGGCCGCCTTCCCATTTATCGTACAACGTTGATGCCAGAGGGTTTTCTGTGCGTCTTGGTGAATTGGACAAGCGTACCAAATTTCATGATCCTACGTGAAACTAAGGCCAATGCGGAGGGTAGTTTGAAATTTTCTAGGTGGCGCTCTTGAGCCGTTTCTTTTGAAATTTTGGCCACGCCCCCAAAATATGTAATCGTTCACCAGTCCTGATGAGTCCGCCAATTTTGGTGAGTTTTGGGATATGAAAAAGCCCCCAAAATGCTATTTCATTTTAGCTCCATTCATTTTCAATGGGATAAAAATGGCCGAAAAGGTCGCCTTTCCTTTCATCGCACAACGTTGGTGCCAGAGGGTTTTCTGTGCGCCTTGGTGAATCGGGGAGGTGTACCAAATTTCATGATCCTACGTGAAACTAAGGCCAATGCGGAGGGTAGTTTGAAATATTCTAGGTGGCGCTCTTGAGCCCTTTCTGTTGCAATTTTGGCCACGCCCCCAAAATATGTAATCGTTCACCAGTCCTGACGAGTCTGCCAAATTTGGTGAGTTTTGGGATATGATAAAGCTCCCAAAAGGCCAAACGTATTGTGACGGCGTTACGTCTGATTCGCCACATCGCCACGCCCACATGCTCCACCCAAAACAACCAGTCGTGGAAAGCTTGTTACAGCAACATGTCTTCGGTCACTGGACAGACCGTCACGCTGATTAGGTAACAGGTGTCCGATCGGGATGTTCAATGTACAACTGTACACTTCCTGTTGTGAGGGGGCGTGGCTTAATTATTGTCATGATTTGACCAGTCAGTATTGCAGGGGACCGGATGTGGGTATATCACTGAAGGTTTGATGTATTAGACAGTTTTCGTGTAGGTGCTATTAGTGTTTCGTTTGTGATGGCGTTACGTCTGATTCGCCATATTGCCACGCCCACATGCTCCACCCAAAACGGTCAGTGTTGGAAAGCTTGTTACAGCAACATGTCTTTGGTCACTGGACAGACCGTCACGCTGATTAGGTAACAGGTGTCCGATCGGGACGTTCAATGTACAACTGTACACTTCCTGTTGTGAGGGGGCGTGGCTTAATTAATGTCATGATTTGACCATTCAGTATTGCAGGGGACTGGTTGTGGGTCAATCACTGAAGGTTTGATGTATTAGACAGTTTTCGTGTAGGTGCTATTAGTGTTTCGTTTTTCATGGCGAGATACCTAACTTTGAGGCCAGGCCACGCCCCTTCATCATATATGAAAACATGAGGTTTTGATCATTTTTTACTCCCCCATGTCTGAGTGATGAGTCTGCCAAATTTGGTAAGATTTAGGATATGATAAAGCTCCCAAACGGCCATTTCATTTTAGCTCCATTCATTTTCAATGGGAAAAAGATGGCCGAAAAGGCTGAATATCTCAAAAAGCTAAAGTTGCAGCATTACCAAAAGTCATAGCCGGATTGTCCTAAATGAGCTGAACATTTTGATATATGAATTGTTGAAATCGCACCAAAACTGTGCGAGTAGTTACATGCCAAAAAACGTACGGAATGAAGATAGTAACATCTATAAACTGTAGATAATAATAATAAATATAAACACAATCTCTATAGTGTGAATGCCTTGTTGGCATTCACACAATAAATATAAACACAATCTCTATAGTGTGAATGCCTTGTTGGCATTCACACAAATATAAACACAATCTCTATAGTGTGAATGCCTTGTTGGCATTCACACAAATATAAACACAATCTCTATAGTGTGAATGCCTTGTTGGCATTCACACATAGCCGCATAGGCTATTACACTGAGCTTTCCTTCATGTTCCTGGTACAGGGCAGCACCCAGTCCAGTGGTACTGGCATCCGTATGAAGGATGTAAGGTAATGCAGGATCGGCAAAACCCAGAACTGGTGCAGTGGTAAGTTTGTCAATCAGGGTATGAAAAGCCAGATGACACTCAGGAGTCCATCGAGAACCAAAAGGCTGCTTTGGATCAAACTGTGAACACTTAGAAGATTGTGCTCTTGAGGTTTTGTTAGTTGGAGGATACCCACGAGTCAGATTGTTAAGAGCAAAGCTGGGCACCGCTAATTAAAAAATTAGTTCCACAATTTCTAAAACGCTTATTAATTTTTTTAGGTCCACAATTTCAAAAGCACAAATGTCTTATGAAAATTAGGGGAAGCTAATCCAATCCGCTATTTATATATTTTCTATATTATATATATATATATATATATATATTTATATATAGCCGGCAGCGTTATCAATATTTGCACTACACTGCCAACTGAAAAGTAACAAAAATGATCCTAAAAGGATGAAATTACAAAAATCAAAGGATTTATTTAATACTTTACGTACATATATTCTATTCGGCCACGAAATTAACAAAAAATAGAATGATCTTTTAATCCCTAAAACCACGTTTAAATCTCAAATACACGGGTGTGTCGCCACCGCATTTATACATAGTAACCCAAATACATGAAACTAACGACTCGCCGTCGAATGGTCGACACAAAACGCACAATAAAATCCTCCGGCCACGTTAATTTGGCTTGAAACAGCGGGGTTTTCTAAGGATTTCCATTAGTAACCCAGCACAACCAACAGGCAGACACAGCGTTAGCGTCTATAGGTACGGTAGTCAACAGATTTAATGAAAAGTAACTAAAATACATGAAAATAACGACTCACCGTCGCGTGGTATACACAGAACACACAATAGAATCCTCCGGCCGCGTTAATTTGGCTTGAAACAGCGGGGTTTTCTAAGGATTTATCCAAGTACCCAGCACAAACAGCTAGCCACGGAATTAGCCCCTGAGTTCACCTCTAACCCGGAAGCTGTCGAGATGGAATAGTCCATTTTTAGTAGGGGGATAAAGAAATCGACCGTTTTTTTAATTGCTTATTTAATGATTGTTTTCATCGTAACTATAATTATTTTTATGTTAAATGTAGATTAACAAGCAGGATCAATGTTAGGAATTAGGTGACTGGCCGGGGCGCGGCGGGGCCGGGGCCTCATGCTGATGGGATCCCCAGGCAACGGCATCATTTACCTACATGGTAGATCCAGTCTGTTCTCCGCTCTGCCCCCCTCCCCCCTCCAACCCTTCCTCCTCTCTGCTCTTACGGTGGGGAAAAAGGTAAAACAAGCAGCATAAGAGCTTGTAAATAAGTTTATTGGTTTTTACTGATAGATAATTAGTTATTAGCGGTACTGCATTTTAAATAAAAATAGCACAAATCCGCTTATGAATTATAAAAGTTAGTCAATTCACAAAAACGCTGACAAAAAGTTTAGGTCCACTGTAAGCGGAATAGCGCTTTAGCGCTCCCTAGCGTTCATCCGCCCACCTTTGGTTAAGAGGCTTGGCAATAGTAGCATATGCCTTTATGAACCGCCTATAATAGCCAGCAAACCCCAAAAAAGATCTCAAGGTCTTCAAATTAGTAGGAATTGGCCAGGATTTCACTGTGGAAATCTTTTCTGGGTCTGTCTCAACCCCTTTCTCTGAAACAATGTGACCTAAATATTTAACAGATGTTTGGAAGAATTTACATTTTTCCAGAGAAAGTTTTAATCCAAACTCTTTCAGGCGATTAAGAACTCTTAATAGACGGACTTCATGTTCTTCAAGACTGTTGGAAAATATGATCAAGTCATCTAGAAAAACCAAGACCTCTTTCAAATGCAGGTCACCCATACATTTCTCCATCAATCTTTGAAATGTTGACGGTGCATTAGTAACCCCTTGAGGCATCCGATTAAACTCCCAAAACCCAAGTGGGGTGACAAACGCAGTCTTAGCTTTGTCTGTTTCATTCATTTCGATCTGATAATAACCAGATTTCAGATCAAGCACTGAAAACCATTTTGATCCTCTAAGCGCTGTAAATGATTCTTCCAAATTAGGCAAAGCATATGCATCTTTGACAGTTTGTAAATTAAGTTTACGGTAGTCAATGCATAGTCGAATGTCTCCATTTTTCTTCTTAACAACAACAATTGGAGATGAAAAGGGAGATTCAGATTCTCTGATAACACCAGCATCCAGAAGTTCACGTAAATGCTTGCGAACAGCCTCTATGTCTTGTGGATGAATCGGTCTTGCACGATGTTTGAACGGGGTATTATCATGAAGATTAATGTGGTGTTTCACTTGCTTGGTGCAACCAAAATCTAAATCATGATGGACAAAAACTTCAGGTATGGCATTTAACTTGGTTATAATTCTTTCTTTCCATTCTAATGGTATTGGTGACTCACCAAAATTGATGTTCAAATGTACTGTTGATGTTTTATCAGCTATATGGTTGGTCACATGGTGCTCTGAGATGATACCTGCATAGGCCTCCAGTTCAGCAATAACATTTAAAGCTGGTATGGAAATGGCTTGCTTTGTTTCATTAGAAACAGCAACTGGAACCCTATTGAGTAAACCAGCTTGAAGCGTAACCAGACAACTACTGACAACCAGACCACCCGGCAGACCTGAACCAGGGTGCCGAACAACAGCACATTGACTGGCCACGCTAGAAAGCTTGGCACAACCCTCAACCACCACTGTGCAACCAGCTGGAATAAGTACAGGTGTTTTGCTATGGAGTGTCACAACGCCTAAATGGTTGTCACAGTTCTGCTGATGCATTAACTGATGCAGAACCGTTCTAAACCCATATGAGGTAGGTTGAAATGTTGGACAATCACTGGAACAAAACTGTTCATAGAGAATTTCAAGTGTATTCATGCCAATTAGTACTGAAGCTGGGAATCCAGGTCTCACATCAGGAACAACCAAAGCAAGGGTTGTAACTGTTAATTCACTCCCAAGGAAGTCTTTTGGAAATGTCATTGGTACTTCGACATAACCCAAATACGGAACATGTTGACCTGCAGCCCCTTCAACATGAAGTAAATCATTTAATGAGTGAACTGGTTGACCTGAGAGATGTTCATTGAAGAAAGAAACTGGAATTGTAGTGACCTGAGAGCCGGTATCCAGAAGACATAGAGAGTTGTAGCCAGCAATGTTGACTTCTGCTGTACATCTGGATCCGATTAATCCCTTTGGTAAGTTAGTTTTGGTCTTTGTCTGTAACTTTGCACACTTAACAGACTCTCTTTTTGCGGGACAAGATTGGCCCAGCTCAGCTCCTGTTTGCCCCTCAACAGGAACTGGAACTAGTTTAAATGTGCTGAAGAAGAGGGGTTTAGTCTCTGTCTCTTCTGTTTATCATAAAATATTTTCCACTTTGCACTAACCAATGCTGGATTGGGCTCATTATCACATTGAGGCCTAACATGGCCATCCTCCCCACAACGGAAACAAAACCCAGGTTTAGAGCTAGAAATGTTGAATTTTACAGGGTTTTTCACATTAGGCACTGAAGTGGGTTTTTCAGCAAAAAATGGAGCAGATTTTACAGCAAAAGGTAACTTGGGGCCAATTTGACCTGCAGTTAAAGCGGTGAGCTGCTGCTGTATTGCTGCCATCTGTTGTGAAAGCTGTTTAGTCATGTTATTTAGAGCAATACACAGGTTAGTTTCCTGATCAGTATGTGCAAACTGGACCTGAGATGCAACCTTCTGTTTAATGGGTCCCAAATGGTGCCTCATCCTCAGGGTTTTTGCTGCTTCCCTGTCCTCTTCAGTTCTAAGTAACAACAAGAACTCAGCAAACGAAGGTGGGTTACTCTTTCTCTGTTTGAGTTGAAGTTCTGATATTAGATTGTTGTCCCAACACCCTCTGCAAAATTGAGTCAACAGTCGTGCATCCATGTCCTTCTCCAAAACACCTCCTCTCTTTACTGCATGCTGCAGCACAACCTGCAAACGCTGCAAATAGACAGATGGCTTTTCTCCACTGTCCTGATAAGTATCCATGAATTTAACATACAACTCCTCTCCATCTTGAACAGTTCCATAGGCTGAATCAAGTTGTTGCATGTATACGTCTGGCAATGAATCAGGACTCAAATGTTTCACTATATCACAGGCAGGTGGAAGTAGACTATCACGAATTAGTCTGGTACATTGCAACTGCGACATAGAGGGATCTCGAAGAATTAAATCAACACTCGACCGCCATGTGTCATAGTCTGTCTCATGACTCGGCCTGGGGGATTTTCCAGAGAATGCTCTCAATCTATGAGATGTATGCATATGCAGAGAGTTGTCCCCACTCCTGACAACATGCTCTACGACGTAGCGTTGCACCTCAGGAGGACTAAGATCATCAGTAGGAATAGATGTAGACTGCTTCCTCTGGCCTTGCGTTTCAGTCCGGCCAAAGACAGAAGAACTGGATGGAAGAGGAGCTGACTGTGGAAGGGATGACAGAGGCTTTACTTGCGCTATATCTTGATCCACGAGTTGTTCCTCTTTTTTCTTCACTGGCACCACTGGACAGAACTCTGCAATGGACTTCTGTATCTGGGACATCGCTTCTGTGAGAACTTCAGCATAATTTTTTCCAGACATCTTAGTACAGTAATTTCCTGTAAATCTACCAAATACTTATTTGTCTTTAAGTCACCAACCCTTGAGGCGTAAATCTCAGATAAACTTCCAATATGAAATTTAGCACCCTCACTTGATGTAAATGTATATGGTAATAT
>JBBPBX010089350.1:0-10790 GCA_038048925.1 Garcialebias charrua
GTGGAGAGAGATGTCTGGACCTCCTGCTCAAGCTGCTGCCCCGCGACCCGACTTCGGAATGGATGGATGCACTATTATCAAAATTGTTGCTAGCATGTGGATTAATTCAATTCAGTTTATTTAGCACCAAGTCACGACAGAAGTCGTCTCAGGACACTGAATAAAAACATTCACATGCATTGTAAAAGACAATTAGTAAAAGTTCTCTATCTAAGGAAGCCATCAGATTGTGTTGAATCTTCACTTTATCGCAGTCTCTCATCCTGGGGTGCAGCAAGGCAACAGTGGAAAGAAAAAACTCCCTTCAACATGAAGAAACCTCCAGCAGAACCAGGGTCAGGACAAGCGACCATCTGCTTCGAGGGGGTTTGACAGGAACAGGAAGGAGAAACAGACACAGAACGACAGGTCCAGGTGTACTTTCTACTGGAAGAATGATAAAAACACGTTAAGAGTATAAATAATTACAAATACAAACAGGTAGAGTACGAGGTGGGACTAAGTCAGTGGTTCAGACTTTCAACTTTCGACCCACTTAAATTGACATCAGCAGACGCTTGTGACCTCATTTATCTCTGGCTAAAGTATAAAATATTGCAATTATTCCAATTAAACAAAGACAAATTTTAAAACAGTATATACTCATTTTAATGACAACACTTTTTGTCTCTCACAACAGTTACAGCAAAATATAGAAATCATTTTAAAATCTAATTTTGTTCCTGCAAATCATCTGAACCTCAGACTTGATGCTTTGCGACCCATCGTTGTGTCCTGACCTTGTATTTGTGAACCACTGGATCAAGTGCCCATTAGACTAAACCAGGTTAGTTTAACCCAAACTAAAGCTAATTAGTTGTTAATTATAAAATCACAGGGAAGTGACATTCCACAAATGTCCCAAACAAAAATAGGTACAGTTTTGTTTCCAAACACGTTGAAACAAATCTTTACGGGCAGCTAAACCAGCATAAAACCGCTAAATCTCCTGAGCCGTGGCAGAGCATGCTCCACATCCACCTTGTCCGACGTGCCTTGGAGCAAGCTGCCATGGTTGTCAGGCTCAGCTGTTGTTGGTTATCTGATTTGCAGAGACGTGCACAGAACGATTTAATGCTGAAACTGCTCAAAAGAAAAGGGAACACAGGAGGAAATAATACAAGCTGAGGATTATTTGTCATAAAGACAGGCTGGCACAAGATAACTGAACCACGCTTCTATTTCTAGCTGTATAAAATCAGCCAAGATGATTTGTTTTATCTGAGGCTGCTGGGACGAAGCGTACCACCACCACCCAGCTGGTTTGTCTGCTGCTGTGTAAAGTTGACAGATGATGTGTATCCTGTGTGATAGCTGAGGAATGCTGTGGTTCCACCATCAGACACTGATCACACAGAAAACCACTCAAGTCAAGTGAAAGACTGAGATAATCCAGTGATGGGTGTCAGGAAGAGAGGAGAGTAAAAGCCTTGCACTCCTTGAAGGAATGCATGTCACCCTCCACACCTGAGTCCACCTTCTGTTGAGTTGTAGCTGCATTAAAGCTGCTATATGTAACTTTTCTAACAATATATTTTTAACATATTTCTTCACTCTGTCACTAGATTGATGTTAGAGAGGTAATCTCTGAAAAAAACAAAAAAAAAATATTGTCCCCTTGCTTCTCCAGGTGGTAAATAAGCATTTCTAAAAAGAAAAAGTGACCCGCCATTTTCCAGCCAATAAAAACAAAGTTTGTAACCAGCCAATAAAAACCGAGCTTGAATTTGAATCAGCCAATAAAAACAGAGCTTGAATTTGAATTTCAACAGACCACAAGGGGGCAGAGCCATATATGGCTCTGAGGGGGAGGGATCAGAATGCTTTGCTTGTTGAAATTTTTTCTAAGTGCTGATGTTCTACACAAACTGCAGACTTCACCTTTAATAACTAATCTCACTCAAGATCCTGCGTAATCTGTTAGCACTCAGATTATTTGCTGAGGATGACTCTCATCCACCACCGCAGCAAAGTCTACCTCCATATCTGTCAAACTGTTTGAGTTACAGCCATTTATGTGTTTGCTCATGTTGACCAGCTGTGGCGGCTCTCTTTACCTGGGTTGGCTTCAAAAGTTAAAGAGTTATAAATGTGCACCTGAGGACTAGTTCTTGAAAGTTTCATTAAAGTTTGTTCAGGCAATCGTGAGATATTTTGCTAACAGACAAACCAAGCTGACTCCAATAGGTGATGGCACAGTTTTAAATGTGTGATCTGTTAACACCCACTGCGTTCTCAAACATGCCAGCATCATATATTAGCTCAGTATCTGTTAAAAAAACAGATACAGGCGAAAACATGATCGCCCGCCGTTCATCTTTTGATTGCTGGTGACGGAAAGATCATCAGAAATATGCTTTTTAGTTTTTGATTCAATAAATAAATAATTTTATGGTGTCTCAGGCCATTTTCTACAGGTAAATTAATACATAATAAATATTTGATAAAAGTTACATATTTAAATTGTCAGATATTTGTTTGCTATGGTAGCCTGGAAGGGACAACCCAAACATGTTATTGTTTTTTTGTTTGTTTTTTGGTGTTTTGTTCAACTAAATATGTTATTATAAATTGCTGTTTATCAGTACATGTATTTTAAATGATTTAGAAACTTTTCTGTTTTAACTTAATTTTTAAACTGAATTCGACTCGCACGACACAATTTTACAGGCGTAAACTATTTTTTACACTAAAAAGTTGCTACTCAAACAGCTACATGTGTAAGCTGAAAACCTGCTGTAGCTCCCAAGTCCAGTTTCAGGTCTTTTATGAGTTTTATTTTTTACAATTTATCAGCTTTTTTGTTTTTACTGAGGAAAAATAAGTGATGGCAAAACTACGACCATATTATCACTCATTTGTTGGCCGAGACAACGGGCCGCCATCCTATCAGTCCTTCTCTGCCAGGGAGCCTTGAATTTTATCACATTTCCCAAATATCCTTTTGATACACGCCTTAAACTGTGTGAAAAGTCAGGTCATCTGAAACGACAGAAGAAGTTTAGATAAAGATGTCCTCCAAAGGCCTTGGTTTATTTCATTAGACTGAATACAATTTAAAATTGTCCTTAATGTGCAGTTTTCAGAAGTCTGTATCAGATGATGACATGTAATGTTATCTTCATGAAAGAGACAAAAACTTGTCTAATGATTTTCAGTTAAATGCATTTTAAACAGGCAAACATTTAAAAAACACTGAAAGGAATTTTATGACACCAACAATAACATCCAACAAAAGTTATGATTTACTTTATCATAGAAGAAGACACTTGACCAATTAACTTCAGGCCATTTTTAAATAAGGACTTTTAGGCGATAACAAACACAGTTAGGTTAATAACTTAAGCCGTGACAGGCAGATTCATACAAGCTGTTTTCCTTTTTGAGGACTCTTAAATAACAGTTTTATGAAAATGCTTGAGATCAAATGAAATTTGTAAAAGCAAGAGCATCTGTGAAACAAGGTGTGCATGTGACAGCTTGTTTTGGATGGTGGTGAAGCTGCAGCAGAGACACAACCATTAAGACTCCGTTGTTTTCATGTGGGACGGCCCGACTGTCCTCCACGTGTCCAGTCATCCAGTTTCCTGAGGCTTCAGTCTGATGCCGCCAAGAAAAGGTAAAGCACTCTCTGAGAGCCGCTCCATCAGAGGCAGGAGCTGGCTGGCTCTGTTGCTATAGCAACACGTTAAGATTCCTCCGCTCCCGCACATCACTGGGCTTCCCGGCGCAGAACCACAAATCACAGAGTCCTCCATCAGCCGAGCTGTGAACAACAAGGCTGAAACACCAGCAGCCCCGAGCAGATACACACACCAGGAACGACTCGGCTTCTCAGTCTGGACTCATTTATATAAATACAAAGAGATGACCGGGACCAGCCTGACTGTGGGATTTAATTACATGATCCCTCACTGCATCACCACTGTGGGATTTAATTACATGATCCCACTGCATCGCCACTGTGGGATTTAATTACATGATCCCACTGCATCGCCACTGTGGGATTTAATTACATGATCCCACTGCATCGCCTCTGAGCCTCAGGCCGTCTGAACGGGTTATGGTTCGTTTTGACACCGAGCTTCAGCTCAAAGGATGGACGAAGTAAAAGTCTTTGATGGAGTCTTGAAGTGAGCAGGACACACGGCCTCAGCGCAGATCCCTCTAACAGACTGGGTTTGGAGAACACACATAATTTAAACGATAAAATTTGGGCAGCACGGTGGCACAACTGGTAGAGCTGCTGCCTCTCAGCGAGAAGGTTGCCGGTTCAAATCCCGGTCCGGGGCCTTTCTGGGTGGAGTTTGCATGTTCTCCCCGTGCATGCGTGGGTTTCCTCCGGGTACTCCGGTTTCCTCCCACAGACCAAAAAACATGCTTGTTAGGCTGATTGGTGACTCTAAATTGACCCTAGGTGTGAGTGGATGGTTGTTTGGTGTGAGTGAGACAGGTCTCTCTTGTAAATGAGTCCCCGTGACTCAACGAGGCTAGCCTGTATAAATAAAGGTTGAATGAATTGAATGAATGAATAAAAAAGGAGTTGTGACTTTTAAAACATTAAAAAAAAACATTGTCAAATCGCTGCAGTGGGACTCTTCTGTTTGTTTGTCTCCAAGGCGTGGCTGCATTAACAAAAATGAATATACATGTACAGTAGTGTGTAAAAATGTGCCAAGCTGTCATTTATCTTATGGAAATTTAAATAAATAAAGTTTTTTGTGCTATTTCAACAACGCATATCAAAACCTTCGGCTCTTTCAGAACAATCCTGCTATGACTTTTGGTGCAACTTCAGCTTTTTGAAATATTTAGCTCTTTTCTGCCACTTTTTTTGAAAATGAATAAAGCTCATTTTACATCCTTCATTTCTTTTGATCTGTTTACAACCTTTTATTGCTCCTTTCACGTTTTGTTCTGGTTCAGCTTCTTTCAGCTTTCTTATGAAAATTTAAACTTTTTTCAGCTACTTTCAGCTGTTTTGTGATCCGTTCAGCTTATTTCTGCTAACTACAACATTTTTGTGCTCTTCCAACTTATTTTTTTGCTAACTTTAGCTTCACACGCTCCTTTAAACTAATTTCTGCAAGTTTCAGCTTTTTCTGCTATTTCAGCTATTATTTAGCTGTTTTATGCTAATTTGAGCAGTTTTGGCCAATTCTACATTTTTTTTTGCACTATTTCAGCTTTTCTCAACCTAATTCGGCAAAAATGTGCTCTCTCCACTTCCTTCTGGTAATTTAAGCTTCTTTCTGCCTTTTTAGCTACTTTTCAGCTGTTTTTTCGGTTGTTGTTGCTAATTTCAGCTTCTTTTCCCCCCAGAAAATATCCACTTATTTGTGCTCAGTTCTGCTTCTTTAAGCCTAACTGGGCAAACATGTTCTTTCTGCTTCCTTCTGATAATTTAAGCTTGTTCTAACTTTTCCTCTTTTTTTTTAAGCAAGTTTCACCTGTTTTCAGGTAAATTCAAGTTTTTCGTATTAATTGTTGCTACTTCCAGCCTAATTAACTTATTATGCTAATTTCAGCTTGTTATGCTCCTTTTAGCTTTTTTGGTGCTAGTTTCAGCTTTTTCTGCTCTTTCAGCTACTATTTAGCTCATTTTATGCAAATTTTAGCCTTTTCAACTAATCTGCATTTTTTTTTATAGCTCATGTCAGTTCTTTGCACTTCTTTCTGGTAGGATAAGCTTCTTTTAGTCTTTTCAGCTACTTTTTTTTTGCTAATTTCAGCTTTTTTTTTATAGCTTACTATTTTTGTGCTAATCTCTGCCTATTTAAACCCAATTCAGCAAATATGTTCTTTCTTTCTTTTGCTAACTTAAGCTTGTTCTTCTATTTCAGATACAGTTCAGAATGATTTTGCTAATTTCAGCTGTTTTTCAGCAAGTTCTTCTGTAATAAGCATTCACACTGAATTTTCGCAGTAAATGCAGTTTCTCTTGTGTTTATCTCTGGCATCAGAAAAGCGGAGTCATCTTGTCCATGTAAAGTCTACAGTTCCAGATGTTCAGCTTCACTTCGTTGAAGCACACAGTTGTTGAGCGTTACAAAAAGAACCGCTCAGATCCTGGATCACAGAGGCTGCTGCCGCTCGGCTCTGTGCAGCCACATTTAGACAATAAAAAACTAAATCAAGCAGAAGAGGAGTCTGCTCCTGCTTATTAAATGATTTGTTTTACCACAATCTGTACGACTCTGTCTCAAGTACGAGGAGCTGGTGGAGAACTACAGGAAGACACCTGCAGCCCCACGTGAAGGACTAACTGATCTAAAACATCATGAGGAGGAGAAGAGACAAATATTTGTCATTTGGTCTTGTTTTGCTCTTGAAGCAGACTTCATTTAGTTTTCCATGCAGCAGGCTGAGAAGACGTCAATCAATGTTACACAACTAAAACACAAGGCTTCGTGGACAAATTAGGCTGCAGTGGCTGATGGGTAATGGGTGGAAGTGAACCGAAGACACGATCAGCATGTTGAACGCCACGTGTCCACCCCTGGTCGACCTTGGGGCTCATGTGAGTGCTGAGTCACGCTCCTTCTTGTCCTCTCTCTGTCTTTGACAATCCCTCCCTTCTGTCCACCTTTCTTTTCGTCTGCCGTCAGCTTGAATTTCAAAATAAAACACTGTAAGCAGGTTAGGTTTCTTCGGGGGAGGGGCCTCGCTGCGTTTCTGCAGACATGGCTTCCTGTCATCGTCACAGTTTACGTTCCAGTGTTTCGGCCCACCCATGCTGCGACCTTCACCAACGACCTCACCATCAGACCTACATGGATTCATCCCTTCAGTCAAATGTGGAGTTTGCAGCCGGTTTCCACGTAAAAAAAAAAATGAAGGTGCTGATCTTATTGAAGCAAAATTTACACGGATCTGCACCTTCAAGTGCACGGGATGCTCTGCTTGTTCGGGATTCTTAAATTCTACATCAAATTCTTTCTCTCTTTGCAGACAGGCTGACAGGAGATAGATGCAGCAGAAAACATCATCCACACTGTTGCTCTGTTTCTCCCCTGCGCCCTGGTCGCCTGAAGCACAGTCCTCTGTCCCTTCTTTCCTTTCTCCAGCATGCTGAGCTGCCATCACATGATGGCGCAGCTTTTGGACTTGTCCTTGCTGAAGGTGGAGGAGAGGAGGTCGGTCTTGCTGGGCAGGTGTAGCAGTCTCTTGGAGAGGCGGCGGACTGGGCTGGGTTTGTCGACAGGGTGGAGTTTGTTGACGCAGGCCAGAGCTGCGGTACGGAAAACGCTCTGGATGCTCTTTTCTGACGTGAAGGCTGAGCACTCCAGGTAGGCCTCGGCTCCGAGCTGCTTGGCCAGTGACGTACCCTAAAGAATGAGATGGATTAAATGAAGACCAACAGAAAACTGGAGCGAGACGTAAAGACTAATATTCCCTGAAGGAATGCACATCGCCTGCCGCCTCTCAGGCCAGAGTTTTAAAGTGAAGTCAGCATGTGATGAGAAATAAGAGTCATAGCCATTTTGGTGAAATAACATTACTGTAAATATGATGTCACACAAGATGGTGAGATCGTCAGAAAGTGACTCTCAGCTACTGAAACACCAAATTTCAGCCAGTACAGGTAGTCCCCGACTTACGAGCGCTCTTACCTACGAGGTTCCGGACTTACGAGCTGGCGAACGAGCAGTAAATTTGTAAAGAACATACAAAAAATACAGCACTTTCATGTGTTTTTAGATGAAAGTGTGTTAGCTAACCGTTTGGAAACAAGTTTCTGAGCATGTTTATGAACTAGTATGAACATTTGTGATGAAAAACGAGTGTTCGTAGTAGCGCTAGCATAAATTTTCCGATTTACGACAGAAAATCCGGACTTACGAGCGACACGTGTTTCGTGTTCCGACATACGAGATTTTCATCTTACGAGATACTCGTAGTAACGGAACTCGCTCGTAAGTCGGGGACCACCTGTATCTGTAAACTACACTAGATTAGAGACACTTTTGTTGCTCGTGGTCATCTTGAATGGAATGAAGATGTAGATCTCAGGAGTTTCAATAAAAGATATTTTGCTAACACAACAACCCAACAAATACACGCAGAGAGAGGAAACACACCTGCTCGTAGGAGACTGGAGCCTGCTTCTGATTGGACAGCTCAATGCGTGTGCATACGTCTGTGCGCAGGTCCGTCTTGCAGCCAATCAGAAGGACTCGAGTGTTGGGACAGAAGTCCTGGATCTCTGCTTTCCACTGCACAGAAAAAACAAACGAGCGTGATCTGAGACTCGGAGAGCAGCACAATGGTTAAACTGGACTCCAGCTGAAGTGAAGGTTCTGACCTTCTTCAGAGCTGCGTCCACTGTGTCGGGTCGGCTGATGTCGAAGCACAGCAGCACCGCATCCGAGTCGCTGTAGCAGAGGGGCCTCACGTTGTCGTAGTACGGAGAACCTACAGGGACAGCGAAGAGGTGGAATAAAGCAGCACAAACACTGAAATACTCTTTGTAACAAGATGGTGTCCCGTCAGCGAGGGAGTTGAAGAGTGACTGTTTGTTTTCAGCTGTTGTTCTGGACTGGACCTGAACAGGGAACACCAGTAAACCTTGATGTTTTTGTTACACTGTGTGTATAAGATCAGAGGGACGATTCATTAAATCTACTCATTTTTGCTTGTCCAAGGCAGCGCAGATCCTGGTGAGTAGAGGGAGCAATGTTATCCACCACCAGGTGCAGTGGAGGAGCCAGGGGGTGGCCAATGGTGGCCTTGACCACCAGCTTTATTTTCAGCCACCCCAATCATTTGAGGAAACTATACTTGTATGCAATATAAAAAGAAAGCATAGTTTCCTCAGATGATCAGAGCAGTCGGTTCACGTACATGTATAATTCAGTTCAGTTTATAGCACCATATGGCAGTGGCCATCTTGGATTTTGATGTGGCAACCCAATTTTTGAAGGAACTTTTTTAATGCCAAAGTCACGTGTCAAAATCAAAGACTGAGGGCAAAATGTTCATTCATTCATTCAACCTTTATTTAGTCAGGTAAATCTTTTGAACCTCAAGGGCTCATTTACGAAAGCGACCTGCTAAAACTAAAGAACAATGAACAGCAGTGGTAGAATTTCCTTAAACAATAATCAATAAACAAACAAACAATAAACAATAGAAAACAAAAGAGAGAAAAAAAACAAAAGAAAGTTGTGGAAAATGTGGCTCTTGTAAACATCTTGTCTGGCCCCCAAGATGAGGTTTTAAACGCAAGATATTTTTATTGCTTAAAAACTGAGCGCACTTTATTTAGAGCAGACATCTCATGACAGCTGGCCAACTAGAAACAAACTAGAAATTTTAGATTTTGATATAGAAAAAGCAACAAACGGTAATTGTGACCTATCAAACTCTTATTTACACACACACACACACACACACACACACGCACACGCACACGCACACACACACACACACACACACACACACACACACACACACACACACACACACGTAGTCCTCGACTTTCTCGAGTTACGACGTTTTGTGGTTACGACACACATCTCCATAAAAAAAAAAATTTTGTTGAAAAATTTTATTTTGAAAAGCCGAGTTCCGGTTTTACTTCCGGTTTGACGGCATAAGCAGCGGAGCTTGACGGCAGAAAACGCTCTGGACCAGAGGAGCAACGAGCTAACATGCTAACAGATGGAGGAAGGCTTCACCAGCTCCCAGTAGGAAATTAACTATTTTTTTTCCCCTTCATTATGGCTCCAAATGTACAGTATGTGTTTTTATGATAATTATGTAGGGTACTGTGTTAGGATAGACTAAGTGCTTGGTAAAATACAGTACTGTACGTATAAGGTGCAGTATGTACTTGTGTTCCGACTTACGTCGAAATTCGGGTTACGACGGCGCGTAGGAACGGAACTCTGTCGTAAGTCGAGGACTACCTGTATAATATAATATAATATAATATAATATAATATATATATATGTCTGGTTTCGGACTTAAGTAAATGTCTTGATTAAAACTGGCCCTTGGTCATTCATTCAACCTTTATTTTTACAGGTTAATCAAACGGACGAACAAACAGACGGGCGGACAAAGAGTTTTTCCAATTTTCCCTCTTTGCTTTGCAGGACAAAAAAGTTTACAAGAGCAAATTATCTGATGAAAGTTGAAACTTTTCTACAAAAAGTTAGTCGGTCTCTGCCCACATCGTTCAGTTCAAAGTCTGAAACAAACATCTGCATTTCTCCTGAGGGTTTAGGTTCACAGTAGCACGATAAAATTTAATTTGTCCTCAGAATTATGGAGTTTAGTCTCAGTGAGGTTCAAACTGTTTGAAAAACCTCAGCTCATCATCCCATACACTGAACACAGTTCTTCTTAACATAAAGAATAAAGCTCTCTTCTGCTGATCAAAGACAAGCGGTGAGCAATAACAGCTGCCGGAGTCATACTTATGTGTCTGTATTGTGAGCCACTGAACCGGTTGGTTTTAAAGAAACCCTCAGAACTTGTCACTGGGTGTACGTCCACAACTGAATGACTTTTGAACACACAAAAGTAGCTAAAACTCAGCCAGTGTCACAGATATTCAGCTAAAATTTGATTTGATAGCACCTGACAGTTGTCCTTAACACCGTGGTCTGCAAACTCTGGAGTTACGGTAAAAGCACGTCCCTTTTTATACATTTCAAACTATCCATCCTGCTTTTCTACACTTTTGACCAATAAACGAGCTGGTTCTACTGGTTTTGTCCCATACAGATGATGATGGGCTCCA